>NDGN011381244.1:0-13013 GCA_002564285.1 Tympanoctomys barrerae | reverse complement strand
TTCCAACCCAACACTTCAGGGAGCAACTCAACATAATTGTTATTTTTCTATAGCACTTATGTTTCATTTTTCACCAGAGGAAAGGTAACTGTTCTAAATTCAGTCTTAAGGACCACTGTTGGTCTGATAAACTAACATTTTTGGTCCAAAGAAACAAGGGTTTAGGCAAAATACAGCAAGAGACTTTAAAGATGTTAAAGCACAGAAAGCTAGAGAAACCAGAAATTTAAATCCAGGTGTGCAGAAGAGGAAGGAACCATTTCTAGTAGACTTCTGATTGGTGAAGTGCAGGCAGGGATTTTCAGGGGATGAGCGGGGTACAGAAGAGTAAAAATTTTCTAGGTTCTCTGAGGAAGGAAGACATGGTCCAAGTTGTGGAGTCCTCTGCTCATCAATTCCCATCCGCACTCCCAAGGTCACTGAAGCAGGCACTCGCCCACGTGATCTGTAGCAGTTCCCACTGGCCTAAGCTACTCTGCCAGCCAGGAGGGGCACCTGTACCAGACAAGCACGCCCAGGGATAACACAGCATCTTTGCAGGCCCTGGTCTTGGGAACACTGAAAAATTTCTTCTGTTAGCTCGTCTGTGCAAGCTGACCAACCCTGAGCCCAGCCACCCTGGGCTAGATCCCTGTAAGGCACTAAAGCAGCCAGTACAAGCCCTCAGGATCGGAAGACATGCACAGCTCGAATCACATATTGCCGGCAGATGGGGCATTCATTCATGCGCTTGCCACACTTGGTACAGGTTACCATGTGTCCACACTCGAGCAGAACACAGTCAATGGGTGAGTCCATGCAGATCTTACACAGGTTCTCCTCTAAGCCAGATGGCACAGCTCCTCCTGTTCAAAAACAGAAGAAAAGAAAGGCATAGGGGACATAAGATTGTCTTAGTGGCGAGTCAGATCAGGTGGAAAAAAGAATAGTCATGGTGAACAAATCTTTAAACCACACACTGTTTAAACCAAGCTCCTCCACAAAAACTTCAGTAAGCTACTCCAGGTGTTTACTGGCTTCACAATAAACACCCTCAGAGGGCTACAGATAAAGAATACAGTATTTATGCATTAAATATATTCCACAATATGAGAACTAAGACAAAGTCCTCAAAGCTTAAATAATTTTGAAATAACTGAGGTTGTAATACAGTGAATGAGTGGTAGTTTGGGACTCCATATCCCCTGAGGTAAACATGCAGAAAAGATAAAACTGGTTGAGAAAAGTTTAGATATAAACAGAAGTATAATGAATGGCTCATTAAGAATCAGGACGCTTATCTATAAAAACACAATTTAATAAAACAAATCATGGAGGCCCAGGAAATACTCCTGGGCTTCCTCTGAGGAGACTTATGGAAGAGCTTGCTAGAGCTTACTCTTCCCTCTGCTGTGCAACCCCCATACACACTGCTTATCACACTGGATTATAATTTCAGTTTGCTTACTTCCCTCTCCCCATAGACTTAGAGCTCCTTAATTCAACATATTCAATTTCTATAATCATATACTTAAGTTTGCTCTCTCTGAGGGCAGATACTCATCTTTGAATCCCAAAACATGAGTCACATGGTGGGTATTCTCTAAATATCTGATAATAAACATTACTCAAGGGAATAGTAACAACTATTTACTGGATGCATACCACTGCGCCAGGCAGGTCCTCTAAGACCTTTGCATATATTAACCCATTGAATCCTCAATCGAACTCTGCTACACAGCAAGACCCTGTCTCCAAAAAAAAAAAGGAAGAAACACTTCCCTGGAAGGTGTGATGTACACCTATAATTCAAGCCCTCAAGAGGCTGAGGAAGGAGGATCACTGAGAGTTCAAGGTCAGCCTGGGCTACATATTGAATTCAAAGCTAGCCTAAACTACATAGCAAGACCATCTCAAAAACCTTGCCTTAGGTGGTGGGCAGGCTGTGAAAGAGAATGAAACCTATTTACCTCCTTTCTGGGGTTGCTGGCACAAGGAATCTAAGTAAGCTCAAGTAATTTGTAGAATTTCAGTTATTCTTTACTCTCAGGAGTAACCAATTATTGACTCAATTGTCTACATTTTCCCTGAGAATACTAAAAAGGGAGCAAGGCACTGCATGGATTAGCCTCATCTTGGTGTCAAGAAGGCATAGGTCTAGACTTCCAAAAGCTCCCAAGGAACTATGAAAAGCTCAACTCTGCCCTGATCTGAGCACAAAATGTGGGATTATCTTTTGAAAAAAAGTTTTAAAATGCCTTGTAGGCCCCACCCCTATTCGAAGAATGTTCTCTTGGGAAGGAACTCATAACCACGTCCCTTAAAGCTTCAAAATCATATAGCAAGCTTGAGAATGTGGCCTTGCTGTCAGGAGTCCCGCAGTGTGTCCGGGATGCCTCAGGAATGGTCTTCATACACAGGTCGGTACATGGCAGCTGAGGTGGGGGATACGCACCTCATTCCAACAGCACCTGAGTGACAGCTTTCTTGTTGTCTCCAGAGCAGGTCCATCTAAACTGGGCTATCAGGTCACCACCCTTGCCTTGTGGTTGGCACCAGAAGCTGAATAACATCTCAGTGACTTCCTGAGGTACTCTCCCCTCCAAGACCAGTTTCAATGGAGTTGACACCAAAAATTGGAAAAATGACACAAGTGGCTCTCACACTCACTCTGCCTTCAGGCTGCTGTGACTGTTTTTGTCACAGGAGTCGGGGTGGGGAGAGAGTTCCTAAAGATGCTGAGAACCAAGTTCTCAGCAAGCCTCTTCAGCAGTTAGCAGGAATCAGGCAGAGAAAGTCAGAACAGCTGAAAGCCTAAGCCCACTGCCAAAGAGAAACTGCTACTTACCATTTTGGTCTTCAGCACCACACACTAGAAAGGAAAGAGAAAGATGTCTGAATAGGTAACATGTCACCAGATGTCTCTATCACACTGGCATCATTTCTTAACTCCCCTCAATTTCCCAGCTTGCCAAAAGTGTAGGGGGACACTCGCCCTCATCACTCGACACACATGGGGAGAGCTCAGATGGCTTCTGCCAGTGCGTGCACACGACTTGTGAAAAGAGGTGTTCCGCTGGTCTGCATGAACAACCCTGCACAGCGACCTTCTCTGTGCCTCTGAAGCCAGCATTAAAGTCAAGAAAGAATGAAGAATGTGGCTGTTTCAGTCAGCTGGGGATTCTGGACAAAGTCCTCGTGTGCAGTCAATGCTTTACTGCCCTGGGAGACACTTGAAAGAGTCCCAAAAGGAAGACAGACGCATATCAGAAGCCCAGTCTATGACCAGGTGCATAGCTGGATTCTGCTCAATCTGAGCTGTTCAAATTTATTAGAGAAGAACGCAAGACCTTTGTCACCAACTGTTAGCATGCAAAGAATCAAAATGATGTTTGCCAGGAACTAAAGCAGCTGGGATGTGAAGGGAAGTAGGCGCTCTGTGGTAAAGTAATTTCAGGAAATGCCAAGTTCAAACAGCCAAACATACTTCTCTTCTGCAGCACTTCTCTGCATTTGATATAAAATATATGTCATGAATCAGTAATGGCACACAGAATAAAGTATTTGTTCCCAAACTCACTTAACCACAGGCTCAGCTACTCAGGGGAAGGGGGCCATATCTCCTGAAAATGACACCATGTAAAATAGAGATGAATGAAAGGTAAAGCCCACATGCAGAGCTGATATTCTACCATGTGTGCTAAGCCTTTCCGTCTGGTCTAGAATTAAATGTTGGAGCTAGGAATCTTGTGCAGGTACCATATGGTAAGAAAGGCCATAGACGTAGACCAGAAAATCCTCAGGTCAAATCTAGGCTTCACAATAAAAGGGTGATGCTAATGATGCCTACAGCGTGGCTAACTCAGGATTAAATGTATACCATGCTGCACCCAGTGTTAGCACTCAGCTGTGACAGCTGCTGCTAGATGGCCCGAATATGTAAGTTGACCTCCACCATGGCTAAATGCACTGGGCTTCCATCAGGCTTCCATCATGCTTTGGGGTAACAGCAAACATCCACTCACCTAGATGCTGGAGCCCTTTCTGATCCTTATACAGCCGTGTCACCCTCTCCATCAGCTCCCACTTCTCACAGCAGCCCTTGTAGTTGACAAAGTTGCGAGCCAGGATCTCTTTTAGCTGCCGCACTGTCAGGCCTTCAATGTCCTCCAGGTGAGTCAGGTCGGACAGTGAGGCCCTCCGGCCTGGGACGAAGCTGTCCTCTGAGTCAATGGACTATAATGGCAAAGATGAGAGTGGGCTCAGCTTGTACTTCCCTTCCACTGAGCTTTCTCTCTAAAGACCCCAGAGCACTCATCACAGTGCACGTTGCTGACTGACCTCAAGAAGAGCATGAACAGACAAAATAACTGAATAGTGCTTTAGACTGGAAAACAGACTATAATCTTTTCCTGGCCCACAGCTCTGCACTCAGGCACCGCTTGCGTGATACACCAGGAGCACTAGTTTGAGGCAGATCACCCTTATGTGAATCCTGACCTCTCTGCTGACTAAATGCTAAATAACATCCCGGCAAGTTGCTGATCTAGGGCTGTCTGTACACTGATAAAGGAGAAATAGCAGTTCTACTGCCTGGGTCATCCCTGCCCGGCACTCCTCCATCCATCGCCTGAACCACAGCTCCATGCCCTGACAACCGTGCTCTCTGCGCTGGCTGAGGCCTGAACTTCTCACTATCTGACCTCTTTTTCCTAACAATGCCGCTGTGTGCTAGAAGCAGGAGAAAAGAACAAGATTTTCACAGCAACACCCACAGCCTGCTCTCTAGCAGCTTTTAGAAAATCAAGAAGACTGGGAACCTGATGGGTCACGAGGCTCCCCCCTCACCAAGGCCTCGCACTGCTGACTCACACAGCAGCAAACTCCCCTGCGAACAGGACTCCGGGAGGACTATCACCACAAACCAGGTCTCGCCTCTCTACCTGAGTCTGCTAAGAGGCTCCTGAGAACACCAGTGGAAGCAAAGGCACAGGGGCAGGCCCGCGCAGAGGCCCACCTGGGTCTCCTCCTCAGCAGGTGCTCTAGCTGTGCCCTCCAGGTAGACCGGCTCTTCTTGGTCCTGAGACACATGACCATTGGCCTGCAGGAAGAGAAAGATGCCAGCACATCCAGAAATGGTCTGGAGGTTTGCAGGGCGAGCGCCTCTTCCCAGGTCACACAATATCCAGTAATACTCCCATTTTCCCAGAAATCACGTCACCTACAAGAGCATCTCAAACACCAACTTTGTCAGGCAGAGAAACAACACAACAGAGTTCAGTGGACCTCCAGCTGTCCTCCAAAAGTGCACTAATCCTGCACGCCACAAGGATGGCACTGACTACTCACTGCTGTCAGTGTATTCTCAGTTTGAACCCCCAAGGTGAAAGGACGTTCATGGTATCCTCGTGGCTGCTCTGCTCTCTACCAGTAATTTCTCTCTTGGCAGACTCCCAGTGCGGCTCTCTACCCCTCTGTCCCTGGTTCTGCCTGTCACACCAGCACCCACTCATTTTTCCACATGGCTCACACAGTGCCTTTCTCCTTCGTGCTGAATCTGCTGGCTTCCCCAAAGGACCCTGAGGAGACAGTTTCTAGCCTCTCATCACCCTCCTCCCTCTTCTCACATGGTTACTGCTAGAAATGCGCTCCACCCAGAGAGGCGCACCATGATACAGACAGGTCCCAAACCTGCTCAAATGCCACTGTCAGGCATCTAAGAATCTACCAGCCTAGGGCTGTATAAGACACATGCCTAGGCTTGAAGAATTTCTTCTTTCAGAAGTCTAGCTTTTCAAAAGGCCCCTCCTGGGTTCTGCTTTAGGGCTTTTTGTCTTTGGGTGGGTTTCTTTGTTGTTTTGTTTTGGTTTTGTCTTTTTGAGACAAGGTTTCACTGTGCAGTTTGGGCCAGCCTTGAACTCACTCTGTAGTGCTGGGATTACAGGATTACATGGGTACCACCACATGCCTGCTTCCTTTAGAAGGCTTTACCAGAGAGCAACCTGAACTGCTTTCCATCCCAAGCCCCTAACTAGATCCTCTCATAGCCTCCTCCCCTAGGCAGAAGGCAAGGTGTACGCTTTGTTGCCCACTGGATCTGCTTGGACAGCACTAGCTTCGTGTTACTTTGGAGTCTTTCAGAGACTTCCCTGTTCCTATCCTAAGTGGATAGCTTTTGTTCTTTGTTCCCTAAAAAGAAAAACTGGGCCTTGTGCTGCAAAATAAACTCCTGCCTTCTAGTTTGCCCACTGACAAAGTCAAAATTTGCAACATATGCATTGATCGTTTTGCATACTACACATGCCTTCCAGCCTACCAACTACTGCTAGGGCACTAACAGTAAAGGATAGAACCCTGGTGCCACAGGCAGTATGAGGTCCTGCACTCTAGGTGCAGCTCACCTGTGGGCCCTGTGGCAGTGTGCACCAGTCACCTAACTCCTCCATGGATACTTTTCCTGCTTGCAAAAAATCTCATCAGAACAAAGGAAGTGAGTTGACTCTTAGGTCCCCTGCAAATCTCAGAAGAATGGCATGACTGCTAGGTGTAATCTGGAAATTTCTGGTTAATGACAAGAAGCTTGCAATCTTGAGAGGCATGGGGGTGTACACACTGGCAATCCCAGCACTCAGGAGGTTGAGGCAGGAGGGTCACTATGAGTTTGAGGCCTGCCTTTAAAAAAAAAAAAAAAAAACTTACAATCATTTGTTGAAAAATCCACTTGAAGGTTCCCACAGAGAAAAATAATTCCTCAAGTCCCTTTTTTGGCTCCCCATAAACAAGAGTGTTCCAAAAACCAAGCCAAAGAGAAAATCAGCAAGAGACATGACCTGTCCAGAAGACCATCAGTCAATGGGTAGGAAAGAGTTAAGGTCCAGCTGGGGTGGGGAGGCACGTTATAGCCAACCAGGAACAAAATGATTTTGCTCCAGTTAAATTATGTTCTCACGCTGGCCTTTATGCCTCAGTGCCTGTCAGGAGCTGAATCGGGGCCCAGTCCTGGCAAAGGAGGTGACTGTAAACAAGAGCAGCAGCCACACATTACGTGTGGGAACCAGCAACAGAAGCTCTGCGGCCCTGAGTGGTGTCAGCTGCTGAGACTTGACAGTGTGCTATTCAAGCCGCGCTCTGTCCAAGCAAGATCAAAAGGCCTCAGGATTACGAAGCCCATTTCATTACAATAGGCTCAAAGCTTGCCCAAGCAGACCTAAGAGCCGGTAGGTACAGGGCTGGGGCGGGGGGTGTGGTCTGGGAGTAAAGCGCCTGTCTAGGTGCATAGAGCCCTGAGGAAATCCCCCTCAAAACAAAAACAAAGAAACTAGATCTTCTAGGTCGGTGGTGGCAGTGCACGGGTGGCACATGTGCCCCAGCAGCACGCGAGCCAGACCGCCTCAGCAGCCAAGCACCACGCAATAGTGGCTTATTGTAAACTAAAACCTCAGGATTCAGGCTTACTAGCAGGGTTGGCATTTTGTGATAAATAAGTTGTTTTGGGGTCGCAGTTTGGATACTCGTCTCTAAAAAGTTCACCCCCTCCATTCTAGGTCCTGGTGCCCCGACTACTGCACAGACCATGTGGACAGCAAGGTCACTGGGGCATTCCTATAAGCCTGTGTGACATCATCACTCCTAACACTGAGGCTGTCCTCACTTGAGCCCCAAGAGTTGTCACGTGTTTATGTTAGCTCTCCCAGGAGCTTTGTGAGAAAAGATAGTAAATTACTCATTTCTCTCCCCTTATGCCTAGTTCATGATTTGGTCAACATGCTGCTATTGGTGGCCATTTCTGGGTCCCACTGAGATGACAATAAAGCTGCCTACAGTACAACATTCCAGCTGCTGCCACTCCCACAGTGACCGGAGAGCAGCAGGGTCCTCCCGTTTGATGTGCCCAGTGATGGCTCCCTAGGAGTTCCAATCCTGCTAAGGATGACTGGGCAAAGGTGAGCTCGAGAGGGATAAAACTAAATTTGGAGAGTTAATGGTGAGTTTCCTCAAAATACTTTGGCAACAATGAATAGAACCAGGATACACATGATTCAAAACAAACACTACAACAGCATGGCTCCATGCGCATCGCTGTGAAGGCTGAAGCATGAGCCTGCTGCCCAGAAAGCATCACCACCAGCACCCAGAAGCAGGCAGGCTTCAGAACGCCAAGGCACCTCGCCCCACACCCCATGTCTGTAGTGTGGGTGGGAGCAGAACGTGAGCGCTCACTGGCGTGGATGTCCAGCGACTGCAACGGCCATACCTGCTGATGCTCCTGAGCCTGGGCCAGGGAAACAGAGGTGGCTTGTGCAGGTGAAGCAGGGAGGCTTGGTGAGGTAGGAGGTACTGTGCAGGGGTGAGGCTGAGTCAGGAAGGCCTGCTGCTCAGGGAAGTCCGGGGATAAGGTGGGGACATGAGTCCTGGCCTCCTCGGAGATTACCGGCTGCTGACCAAGCACCAAGAACACCAGCTCTTCTTTCTCGCGGCACATTTCGGTAGAGATGTCATGGAGGCTGAGGTAGTCCCTCAGGTCCTTCACTTTCATCTTCATGAGCTCCTCCCGCTGAAAGCCTGTGGCTCTGAACCGTTGGCAGAGGAGGCAGAGGCGGGGCCCGTTCCCCTCTTGGCTTGAACAGGTTATGCAGAAATGCTTCTTACAGTCCAAGCAGGTCTGCTGCATAGAGCAAGAGGCAGAGGAAGGCACGTCAGCTCAAGAGACCAAGATAGACTGTGGGGTGGGAACTGTGGGGCCACCATGCCCGCCAGGACCAGCTCCCATCACTCTCCTTGCTAAGCTGTCTCCTGAACCCAAGGGTACAAGCTACCTTACAGACTTCCAACTGGAAACCACTGCAAGGCAGCAGGCCTTCTGAGTGTATCTGTGGGTCCATGTCACCGAAAATTAACACTACCAGATTTGGAACAAAAAAGCTCTGCAGTTTTAAGTCACCATTTTTGGTGATGTCTCCTGGGGTATATAACAGCCTCTCTGGTGCTAAGACTTTACATTGGTAAGGGGGTGGAGATGGGTGACAGCAGTATGTACCTCACAAGGCTATAAAGATTAAGAAATAATGCATTTAAGTACGTCTCACACATATGAAGGCCTTGGTAATTGTCAGCAGTTTTAACCATTATTGCTAAGAAATACTGGCTAACGATAAGGGCCGGGATTCAAATCCTAATCTGTCATTCTTTCTGCCTTATTGCTTTATTTGATTCTTTATTACTGAGAAATGAGAGCAAATGTATGAAGGCTATGGCAGTAGTGACTGTTACTATGAGCAGTAATTATACCAAGGGAGTCCTACGTACTATCTGCAATAGCTTGTCATTTAATTCTCAAAGCACCATCCAAAGGAGGTAGTAGCCATCTTCACTGACTCACAAAGCAACTGAGGACTAGAGAGATCAAGTATCGTGTTCAAGGTCAGACAGTAAAAGCAGAGCAGCCACTCACGCTTGAGGCCTCAGCCCAGTGCCCGTCACCTCCTCCCCCCTGGCCCTTCTGGCTCTGCAGTCCCACCCCAGCTGCCAGCAGTCCAGCACCTGGCTTTCCACCTCCAAACTGCCAAGCTCATGCCTTCCACGGAGGCTGGGGCCAGGCTGCCCTCCTCAGCATGGCCATTCCTGAGTGTTGGGAAGTGTGTAGGGCAGAAGATCATTTCCATGATAAATATTTACATGCTGAGAGCCCCTGGGCCTGAGGCTGCTGTCCTCCATGAAAGCACCGTGCGTCTCAGGCAGGCATGCCTGACACACAAGCTGGCACTGCCCGGAAGCCGCTATGCTACAGTCACAGGCAGCACACCAAGACTTGCTCAAGCCACAGCAAGCAACCCCTCAGCCACTCAGCCCACAGGCTGCCAGAGTGCGGGACCATCTGGCTGAGTTCTGCTCCGGCTGAGGGTAGGTCACCCTCACAAAAGAGACGTAATTCCTGAGATAATTTGCTGGGAGAGTCCTGGGGGAGTCGTCACACTCAGTGATCCTCTAAGGAAGTTAAAAACTTTTCATCCCATGGCAAGGGAAGAATTAACCTACATGTTTCTGTTCCCTCTTTCTAAATATAGGAAGCTGTTCAGGCTACAAAAGAATGCCCAAGAGGCAAGGGTACAGGAAACCCTTGTGTGCAGCTGACGTAAAAGTCTGCACAGTTAAGGCAGTTATAGTAGTAACAGCCATTCATACAGTACAGTCATTCATATAGTAAAAGGAAAAAGCCCTAAACTTTACTGCCCGGTTTGGGCTATTAAGATTTAGAAGGCATTACAAAGGGACACACACAAGCTCCTTTATCCTCCACACAGTTATAACCACACCATAAACTGCAAAGACTGACAGAAAAGGACACACAGCTTCACTATGACTATAACAGGTCTAGGATCAACAATCATGCAAGTGGAAAAATGGGTGTTTGGGAGTAACAGGTTTGTTCATATCTGAAATTTTCCTGTGTGGAGATGAAATGTGTCTAGGATGGCTGGTAGGGAAACAAAGAGCTTCAAAGTCGGAAAGCTGAGGCGCTGATGTGGAACATCACTTAAGTCAATGCAGTTTGACAAGTCGTAGCTATAAAGAGTTAGAAAGCCTGCACTGCTCAATCAGCCAGATACAAACAACTCTCTCTTCGTTCTTCAAATGTGTATGGCTTGTTGGAAGCAAGATCACAATGCAAAAACAGCAAGCCTGCTCTGTCACCCTCTGCCCACCAGGGACTCTGAAGTCAAGCAGCCTCTGAAACACACCCTCAGGAACAGGACAGTGCTCTGGGCTAAAATCTCAGCGTGCAGTAGCAAGAGAGAACAAAGGGGGAGGAAAAAAGAGCCGTCAATTAATGCAGGCAGAAGGAGCAAAGGGAGCGTGTGTGTACAGATTCTAGCAAGTGGTTCACACGAGCCAAGGAGCAAGACAGCATGAAAGATGAAGAGTGGAGGCAGTGCGCCCGCAGGGATGCCAGGGTACCCGACTGCAGCCTTCAGAGCGGGTGGCAGCACCTCAGCTGACCCGCCCTTCAAGAGCCACACGAGGGCGCTTGGCCTTCTCTGCTCGGACAGTCTGCCTTCCTTGCCCATGTACTCCTCACCGCGTGCCCTGGCTCTGCCTAGGCCCCCGTCCTACCATACTACTCTAAGAACAACTGATGCAAAATGTGAACTAATTTATATAAAGCTCAGTATAAGGTGGGCACCAGAAGGCAACGGAATTGCCTTTTGTACCTTCCTCTCTGCCTCATCACTCAGGCTTTTGCAGCACGGAACCAGTCCTCTGTTTCTACTCTGGAATCTAAGTATCACTTCTAGGTGCCCAAGTTCAACTGTGCTGCCTTCAGGCTGGCCCAGTGAAACTGGCTGAGCACCAAAATCCCCACCAGCATTGTCAGGTCCTCTGCTACATTACAGGCAGGCTTGTGGCAAAATGACAGCCTGCCAGTTCTCTCTATGCTGGAAACTTGGAGCATGCAGGGGTTGTGTGTATTCTCCCCTAACAGTCTTTACTATTACCTATGTTTTATACCCAAAGAGCACACAGGAAATAGACTGCGATGGGGGGGGGGACTTCCACAAAAGATATTTTAAAAGCCTCTGGCCAGCTGAGCTTGGCAGCACACACTTATAATCCCAATCCTTGAAAGGCTGAGGCAGGAGGATCACTCTGAGTTTGAGGCCAGCCTAGGCTACATAGTGAGTTCAAGGCCAGTCTGAACTACGTAGTAAGACCCTGCTTCTCTCCCCGCCCCCCAAAAAGCTAAAAGCCTCTGGCTGTTAAATGCCAAACCTTTAAAATAAGAACACTGATCGAGGCTTGGCAAGGTGGTGCACACCTGTACATCATGGTGTACTCAAAGCTATCCTGAACTACATAGTAAGACCTTATCTCAAAAAAATCAGAAAACATAGGGGCCGGGGAGGTGGCTCAGTGGAATAAGCACTTCCCAGTCAAGTGCAAGGGCCTGAGTTTAATCCCTGGTTCCACCAAAAAAAAAAAAAAAAAAAAATCAGAAAACAAAAACCAAAAAGAACACTGGCTCACTTAAGCATGAAATTACAAATAAAAATTCTTGTAAGAGAAAATATCCTTAATCACAAAATTCATTGTGAACTGCATAAAATTGATCTTTACTTTTATAGCAAAGAAAATAAAATCCCTAACCAACTTTCATCATCTAAATTGGAACCTGTCTAGGCCTGGGATATAGCTCAGTAGCATAGCATCTTCCTGGCAAGCACGAGGTTGTGAGTTTGACTCCAGTATCAAAATTAAATAAATAGGAACCTGTCTCCTCCCACAAAGCTCTTCTTGCCGTGTCTTTGTGGTGTGTGCTGTGAGCTTCCTATCCGACCCAGGCTCTGTGGTCAGCAGGGTAGCCTCCTCCATCTCTGCCTCCCCAGCCCAGGCAATGCCTGACACAGGAGATATACAGAACTATTTCCAATCAGTAGGAAAACACACTGCTAAGTTTAATCACTGCCACGCACTAAGGCACCGGGGCCTGTCACCTACAATCTTCAATCTCCATGTGTTTCCTGGGGGTGGCTTTAAAGTCCAAGCCCAGGGTCCGAAATGTGAGCTCTGCCATTTAATAGGTATGTGATCTTGGGGTGTACTGAAGCAGAGGAAAAAGAATGAGCACAGTACTTTGATATCTCTTATACTGTCTGCCAAGAATTTGACATGTATATTCTTTTTGAAATTTTTAGCCTCTGTTTATCATATGCAAAATGGGATCCCATAGGATTCTAAAATCTATTGTTATGAGGATTAAACGGAAAAAAAAAAGGATCGAGCCAGACATGCTGGCCCACACCTATAATCCCAGAAATTGGGAGGCTGAGGCAGGAGGATCCCACAAGTCTCAGGTCAGCCTGAGCTACACAGTGAGTTCAGGACCAGTATGGACTACAGAGCAAGACCTTGTCTCAAAAAAAATTCAAAATGCCCATTAACTAAGTAATAGATAAAAAAAAAAGATGTGGTACTTTTACACAATGGAGTATTACTCAGCTATAAAAAAGATAAACTCAAGGCTTTTATAGGTAAAT
>NDGN011381235.1:0-12365 GCA_002564285.1 Tympanoctomys barrerae | reverse complement strand
TGATGTTTTATATATTTAATATGATATATTTAACACATTATATATTTAATATATATTTAACATGTTATGTATTTAACATGATATATTTAACATGTAACATATACAATATGGTATATATTTAGTGTGTTATATATTTAATATGGTATATACTTAATATAATATTGTATATAAATATATATATAGAGAGAGAGAAAGAGAGAGAGAAGTGGATAGTGAAGGCCACAGGCAAATGAGGTCACACCATGTAGGTGGCAAAGACTTAAAAGGTCACCCTATTATTCAGTGTATTGGAAACTCAATTATTTTCATTTGATAAGTGGCATGAAAGAGACATTTTTAAATTGAGCCCTGGACTCCAGCAGACCTACCTGAGAACCCACAGCTGTCATGGAAATTCTAGAGATGTGTTGGGGGAGAGTTCAGTTCCCTACACTCCAGGCCGTATGGATTGCAGACAGTCTGGCCAGGAGGTTAACTCAGCAGAGACCAAGTAAATAAATCACTTGGCAAAAGCCATTCTAGAGAACAGGTTACCAGAAAGTCATAAATCAACCAGCATGGCTATGTATGGTTTTTCTAGAATGTAAGAGCAATTAGAATTTTTAAAATATTTCTTTAACTATGCAGGAATTGAAAAAGAGGACTGTGACCTAACCAGTTTCTATTATATCAAAATGAGATAAAAATATGTCATGCAATGCCAACTCACTTACTCAGTTTTATGCAGTTAAGTTGTTGTTTTTAGAACATCATGAAATTACATTTCATGCCCCAGTAAAACTAAAATGTAATGGGTTATAGCTTTTCCACTTGTTGACTTTTCTCCTTCAGACATCTTTGATTTTCCATCCCTTGAACAGATTTTTAAAGAATGCCATGAGTGTCACTCCTTTTACCATTCTGCCCCATCCGTGCCTGTCTCTGAAGCAGTTCCTAAGAGGAGCCAGTCCTGATGAAGCATAAATATACCCATTAGCATTAGTAATTATAAAAAATTAACACCTTCTTGACTGTTTCCAGTCTGCAATGCAGTCTTCCCAGCATCGGTAGCTTGTTCCCTTTAAGTCCCCCTTTATCCCTGCATCTGATGTAAGAGGAAGGGGGTACACAGTATGCAGTCTCAGAAGTCTAATACACAATATTTCTTTTCCTTACCACAAATATCACAGACTTATACAGCTTCTCTTAACCTCAGTCATGGAAGTTCTGTTTAAGAAATCCTCTCCAGTGGCCTCAATTTGTAGCCTGCTGTTGACCTAATGCCTAGCACATGTCAATGTCTGTATGTCAAAAGAATGGAAAACATTTTTTTCCCACTAGAAGAAATTTTCAGGTACAAACACAAGTTTGTATAAAACCAGCCTTTGCAAAAATATTCATTTTCCATGTTATCTTTGCAAATTTACTATAGCTGTAGTATATGTACACAATATGTAAATGTTAATAGCAAACACTACCACTGTGTTTAAAGTGGTACCCATAGCACCCTGGCATTTTCCCCTCAGATGGTCCTACCATCTGTGTGTGTTCAGCCATGATTTCAAACTTCCGTCTCCTGTGAGATGAAAAGATTGTACTTTCATTTTGTTCTTTATTAGGCTTCTGCTTAAAGTACAATTTAAACTGACCCTAACTCCTAGTACATGCCAATGGCCATATGTCAGAAAAATGAAAAGTTTATTTTTTCTGATCAGAAGAAAGTTCTAATATGCTTCTAAATACACCTGCTGTCTTATTAAGCATTCATTGGCAAATCTGATATTTAACAGAGACAGACAGGCAGACGAGGAGGAAGGGCTGTTCATTTACATCCCCAAACATGGTACTACCTGAGTACTACATATTGCCCAGATACAGTATATTTAATTTGAAAGTAGCTCTGTAGACTCTCCCAGTAGAATTGACAGCACCCTTGGAACTTCATTTCACACTTTTCTGATGGCAATGGTTATTCTGAGTAGCACCTCTCATTAGCCTAACTTCTTAATGCCTAGGTAGGAGGTTAAATAGCTCACTTATCTACATATCTAACCTCCAGAAACAGCTACTTCACCCACAACTCTTGAAGCGTTTCTCAGAATTTCAACATGTTTGAGCTGGGGAGATGGCTGAGTAGAATAAGCGCTTCTCTGGCCAGCGCAAGGGCCTGAGTTCAATCCCCAGTTCTGCAACAAAAAAAAAAAAGAATTTCAGCATGTTTAATATTTCAGAGAAAACATCCAATTTGCTGACTGGATTCACCATTGGGTGACTCATCAAAGCTAATGCTTGTGATAAATAGATTGTTAAAACAAAAGAAAGATTGCAATAGGCTATTTTATATTAAAGAAAATAAATTTAGAACTTGCCAAGGTGGTGCAAACCTGCAAATCCAACTAATTAGAGGCTGAGGAAGGAAGATTGCAAGTTCAAGGCCACCCTGGACTGCTTAGAGGAACTTTTTTTTTTTTCTAAAAAAAAAAAAAAAAAGGTTGGGGATGTAACTCAATATTTCTTGGATTCAATCTCTAGTACATTAAAAAATAAAAAGAAAAGGAAGAAAATACATTTAGGGTTACCCGAAAGAATTAACATTAGTACATTCTGTATGAATACAGAATACCGTCATATAGATTCCACAGATGGGAAAATATTTCATGCCTATGATTGTAGCTATCGCATAGTGTAATTTACCAAGAATTTCTTGAGCACTAAGTGTTTTACAAGCAGTCCTGCTCCCATATCAGATGTACTGCTGTTCATATTTTGTCTTCTCACAGTTAGTAGATATGAGATTCTTCAAAGGACCGTGTGCACTGTGAGTCTTTAGTGAGTCAGATGGTGGACTGACTTCCATGCCACATTAAAGTCAATGTCTTAAAGTTTACAAAAATCTCATCGCAGCAAGCTCTGATCTCTGGCCCAAGAAGGTAAATAGTACGTCAGAGCTGGGGGAATTGAAGAGAATAGCAACAATATAAAGAAAATTCTCCACTCTGTATTAAAACCTGCCCCTTGTCTTAGAGACGTCCTCAGCTCTATGGAAGGAAACAGATGGGTGGCAAGGGGAGACCGGGGCCTCTTGATGCCATGTACACTGTCAGAAATATAGAGCTCTATACATAAATGAAACCAGCACTTAGGAATTGTCAGGTGTCAAAGGGTTTTGGACAAAATTGTTAGTGTGGTGTTTCTCTTGATCTTTGTTAAACAAGCAGTCTGTTTCATCAGGATGTACCCATCTGTCTGATTCTGTTCTTCATATAGTTTGATTCCAAATAATAAATTCCAAGCAACAAAAGTACCAAAACACATTTTATCCATAATGATTTTAAATTTTAAAATATGTTTCCAACAGAAAGACACTTTTATTGATAAAGCTGTGTTAAATCTTCCAATGAATTTTTTCTTTCTAGAAGTAGATTTTTCTCAATAGAAATGTTTCATTCCATTGTTGCCATGAAAAGAAGCCCCTTTCATCCTCATTCTCAAACCCAAAGCAATATTTTAATGGTGGATACTGCACTGAGGAAAGCCTGTATATATGTTTAGAAGAGTACATACTTTCGTGTGCTTGCATTTGGCACTGAGGATCAAACTAAAGACCTTGTGCATTGACAGGAAGGCACTTAGACCACTGAGCTCTAGCCCCAGCCCCAAGGAGTATATACATTCAAATAAATTACCAGCTTTTTGATAATGTGGCAGAAAGAGCCAGTTCTGACAGCCACCACTTAGGTGCTCACTAAGATGGTCCAAGGTCAATCTTTCTGAACGAGTGAGTGTGGGCCAGGAAAAGAGGGCTCAGAAAACTCTTCCTGCCCCAACACACTGAGTTCTGAGCTTCAGGGCCTTCCTGTGTGGCTGGAAGTCCTCTGCCTGGGCTCAGCTGGAGTGGCAGTCTTCCGCACCACAGACCCACAGACCTCTGGTGCAGTCTCTGCAAATGCCAGGTGCTGCCCACGATTCATTGCTGTGAAGTTTGTCCATCAAGATATTCACCCGGCCCCTACAAAAGAAAGACATGTGCAGTGATCAGTGCCACCTCTGGGTGATTCCCCTTCTTGCCCCTCCTCTGATGCTCTGCCTGGAGTGATCCCCTTCCCACCTCTGTTGAAGCTGGGCTTCCCAGGTAGGCCATGGAGTTACTGGAAGGATTGTGTGTTTGTTCTTCACTGTATTGTTACTTCTCCTGTGTTTTCAGCCTTCAGAGTTCTCCCACTCCCTGGAATTATGCTTTGAGCTTAGTCCAGCACTATTGAATGACCAAGTGGAGTCCAGGCAAGAATCACTGCCGACACCTCCTAAGCAATTTTGGTCAATGCTGTAATTGAGTGCACATTTGATGCAGGAGGCAGGAATTGGGAGGCCCTTCAGTGGGTCACCCTCATCTCCAGATTTCAGGGGTTAGGACTCTGTGCAGTGATTCTGAACACGAAGAGGCTGGTTGCTAACTGAATTCCATCCCAAAGGGGCTGGGGCCCTGACCTCCATGGCCCACAGTGACCACACAGGCCAAATACTTTTCATCCTCTTTTTTTTTTTAAATTGTGCTCCTGCTTCCAAAATCAAAGCAAAGTCGGGGGTGTGAGAAAGCCTTCATTCTCTTTCATTAAAGGAACCTAGCAGTTTGAGGCTTTTAAAAAAGTAAATCATGTAACTTTCACTTGTCTACATACATAGAGAAAAGGTTCTCTTGAAACTTAAAGTCATCTCAGATTTTATTTTTAGTTATTTATACTTCCAGATCTGAAAAGAAGACTGAAAAAAGTTTTTTTTCCCTCTGTTTACTTTACCAACCCTAAGCAAGGAGGCAGTCATGAAGTGCTTTTTGTTCTTCCCTCCCTTAATTGCCATACCTCCAAGAAGCTGATCTTAACATGCCATCGATCATCGGAGCAGCACATCAAACACTGGCCCTGTCAACCGTGCACATCACTGTGAGCCGCAGTGACACACATTCATTTCCGTTGCCAGCAGCTGCAGGGGGCTGGCTGCCCTGCAGTTGTATTTCATGTGTTTGAACTGTGTGGCCTCCCTGCAGAATTCAGGAAATGAGTTTATTCTATCTGTGACAAGCATCGTGTTCACACGGTTTCAGGAACAGCCCGTGTGGTGCAGGGCTCTGCAGTTGCTGCGTTCATCTGTTGACCCGAGGAACTCACAATGATGCCTGTTCGATGCTCCATGATTGACCATCACTTTCCCCACATGTACCTGCAGAGAAAATGTGCCTCTTCCTCCTTGTGTGCTGGAAAGTTCTTCTGAGATTAACAAAACACACTTTCATTTAGACACAGTGCTTGACCGGTGGGTTTAGCTCCCTCAGCTCCTCTGAAGCTGAAGAGCCTATCTTTGGATGATGCTTTTTATTTTCAGTGGTAAAATTTGGCCTCTCTCTGGCAGCTGTGAAATTTAAATGCATTTCTTGCACGTGATCTCTGCTAGACCAGGTTGAAACAAGTCCAGATTGTTGGGGGAGGGACCTCTGGTCAGTGCACAGTGTGCATTCACTTTGATTAGGAAACAGCACTAACGCCCATTTGGCATCAAAATACACTGCAAATCAGCAGTGAGGTTAGGTTACTTTGCATAAGGTTAACCATCTTGGAGGTCATAAAGTAAGGCCTCTGTCCTTTGCCAGAGCAGCTGGGTTTGCACAGTATTTCCAGATTGTTTATTCTGGCCTGAGGCCAGGACAACATCGTTTTTCCATTATGTGTGTTTGACAGATGAAGAGAGGTGGGTGGGGAGGCCCCAAGGGGTAAGTCTGTGATTTGCTTCTTATTTACACTGAAGGGACTTTTAAGAGTACTGATGATTATGAACCAACCCAAACATAATTTCAATATAGCAGAGGTGTGGTGAAGCTCTCATTTTGCAGGGGAAAAAAATGTCAAGATCTTGGGCAGTAAAGCAAAATCCATTCATGGGCTCAGCTTGTACTAAGCATAGTATGCTTGTCATTACACAGTATTGCACACAAACTAGGAAAGGGATATTTATCACCTTGTTAGAAAGTTAAATTCCCATTGTTTTTGTGTCAGCATGACAGGGGTCCATGCACTGGCAAGCCAGACTCTGCACATTCTTCTGGCAAACACATGCCATGCAGGGGTGAGGTGTTTTGCCAGAGTCCTCTAGAGCGAGAAGTGCTTCCCAGAGTCATATAAGAGTCCACGCCCTCAGACTCCAGCTTCCTAAGGATACTCCCAGTAATCTGGCCTATGGTCTTCCTCCAGGAAGTACTCAAATTATATCCTCAGCAAACTCCTGGCCCACAGAGCAAGTGAATGTGAATGTTTCATTTCTAGACAGAACTTTTGTCTTCTATAATGGAGAAATAGCACTAGAGAGCGCCGACAGTGATGGCAAATTAAGTCACTGAGCAGCAGGAACGTGATAAAATTAGACCCACACTGGTGTCTTTTTGCCTGATGGTGCTTATGTTTCTTTCATTATTGGCTACAGTAACACACATGGCACTTAAACATATGTCCTTCTATGAAAATATTTATGCTTGTGAGGAACATTTCTTAGCATGGTATTTTATTCCTTCAGCTTTGCTAAGTATGTATATTCAATCTCTTACCATTACATAGTGCTCTTCAAAGGTCTAGATAAGAACAGCAAGTAGCACTACCTGCCCAAAGCGGCCGAGGAGACAACCTTTCCCTATCTATCTACCTTCAAGAAATCTGACTTCTAGAAATAGAAGGTTTGCTCAGGGAGGACCCTCACCTAAGGAAGGAAGTTAGCAAAAGTGACATATGTAGAGTCAACATTGAAAGTTGTCCTTTGAGTTAATCTAGTCTTACCAATGGATTTAAACTACAGGTTTCAAATCAACAAACATTTATGGAAGGTTGTTATGTGCCAAGTGTAAAGCTGAATGCCAGGGAACTAAAAATGAAAAAGACACAGTCCCTTTCATTCTGAGAACATTTTTGCTGGCTGGCAAGTTTTTCTTCAGGTCCTCCTCAACTTCCCAAAGTGTTCACCTCAAGTTAGAACACTCAAGCCCTTCTTTGTGACCAATCCTCTTAATGCCAGAATACACACTATGCAAGGAGAAGTGGGTCGTTATAGATTTCCACCCAATTTGGAAATTAACAGCCTGTGATGTAGCAAAAAGGGGCTAGACTGGGACTCAGAAAGCCTGCTTTCTAATCCCAAGACTGCTGCTTACTGGCCTTTAGCTCTCAGCCAGCCCTTTGACCTCTCAGGCCCTTGGTACCTATTCAAAAATGGTTTGCTGTGCAGGGTATGGTGAAGAGACATCAACCCAAGAGCCCATGCAAACCCAGAAGATGCTGGTCTGCTGTCCAAGGCAAGAGTAGGTGGGGTAAGGCATTTGCATCATTCTCTGTAAGCCTTTAATAATGTAGACTGCATCCCCTAAAGGCCTCGTTTTGTTCTATTTTCCTCCACCAACATCAGGTAACTAATCACATATTTTTATGGCATTGGAAATCAACATTTTAAAATGGGCCCAGGACCATAACTTCTCTGCAGGGTCTTTGCCACACCCTCCTGGGGGAAGGTATAGAGGGTGAATCTGTTCCCACACAGCCTGACTGTGGCTTACTGGATGCATCTATAAAGAAAAACACTATCTATGTTTTGAATATAAAGGTCAATACTTGGGTTGTTTGTTTATTTTTCCTCCTGCTAAACATTTCATAGCTCAAAACCAGGCCCTATTTTCAGGAAATTTCCTCTAACATGGTTATTGCTAATGGATTATTCAGTCAATCCGTAAAGGTCAGTAAGAAAAATTTAAAAAAGAAAATCAAAAGCATCCCTGAAACCACCGCTTCTCTTTTCCAAAATATATTTGTTATTATTAAAAGACAGGCACAGAGACGGATGACATGGTCAGCACCACAGTTCCTAAAACCAGCTGAACCACAAAGCTAAACACTGGAATTTATAGACCCCAGCGGGAGCTGAAGAGTGCCTGACGGAAGGCAGCCTGCTTCCTCCTTTGGACCCACACTCACAGGTCTTGGAAACTGGCTGCACAGATAGAGCCAAGCCTCCTTCTTCTGTCTCAGGGTCTTCTATGAACTCCAGAGACATGACCAGGAGAGTGCCAGGCTTCCCTGGGTGCCCAGTGATAGGCACACAAATGGGGTGTCACCCCATCCTGCTCACCCTAGGCACACAGAGCCCCATTAAGAGAGCTGCTAAACAAAACCTGGAGGGGTGTTATGGACAAAATCCAGGGAACCTTTTCCGAGGGCCAATTGTGTCTCAGAGCATCCTAAAAGTTTTCCATTCTTTGGCTGAGACACACGTGCACACACCACACAGTGCTGTCAGATGCGCACACAGAACAAGTCTTGGTGATCAAACAGCAAGTAAGAAAGAACAAGTTACTCATAGTGTTTAAGACAAGTTCATCAGACTTACTGCCTGACCCAGGAGGGGAGCATTCATGCCAGCAAACAAGCCACAGAGCCACACTCTTTCCATACCCAAGGTGAGGAGACCTGTAAGGAGTTCTCTCCCTCAGTCTGGGAGCTCCACTCCACCTTAGCAAGGTTGAGGGTTAAGAACTCAGGCTCACTGAGCAAACTTGCCCTGACTCAGCCTCTGAGTTGACCACTCCTCAGCTCAGTGAATTTGAGTAAACTCCTAAAGTCAGTGTCACAGCTGCAAATGGTGATAACAGACCTGGAAGAATTTGGAGTTTTGCAAGGAATAACTGTGTGTATGCACACTTCACAGTACTTGGTGGAAAAAGTCTCTCAAAATACCTGATGGTAGTAGTGGTGGTGATGTCATGTTAACTACTTCTGATGCTTGTGCCTGTTGCAGAATAGTTATTCAGTAAATATTTGTAGAAAAAAAAAAGGTGGAAGGTGACATTGGACACCCAAGGAAGCCTGATTAAAGCCTGTTTTGACATGAAGGACTTTCTTCTGATGTTTATGAAACCAAGAATTTCAGAACCTTTCATATGTAAGCATAAAGCTCAAATTTCTAGGAGCCAGGCAGGTAACATAAAAGAACAAACTGGCATTTAGGGTCTAACACAAACTGGAGAGCACTGGCCTCTCTCAAAGAGGCAGTCACTCAACTCTGTACCTCTCTTCTGAGAGAAGCCAGAAGTCCAAATCTTCATGTGAAAGAGACCAACTCTTGTAGCTAAGTGAATTACTGAAAAAATACTCTATATGCCAAACAACACATTGCCTGCCAGTTGATTCCCACCACCCCTGCCTTCGTAAAAAGAGCCCTGGATGTTTCTCTTCCATTGTAAATGTTCCTCAGTTGGCACAAGAGACCAGCGTCCTTGTCTCTCAGTTGCAACCAGATTCAAAGGGTGCTCATGACGTGAGGTCTTCACTTCCAGATGGTCACATCCTGTAGTCTGAGGCCAGCTAAAGAAGGATTGTCTGTTTTGCAAAGGATGGTGATATAAGTGTAGATGTTCTTAAAGTTATTTTTGTGGCTAAAATAACAATAGTCTACAAAATTCCTAACAACTTCCTGTAGAACTGCTATTATTACAATCTGGAGAGAGGCTGATTCCATAGTTCACATAGCTTTGTTTTGTTTGGAGAGAAGTCTGGTACTTTACAAATATGTGGAACACTTAGCAATGGAATGACTTTTCCATAGCACTGACTGCCGACAGCAAGACACATAACTCCATGTCTTCCAAATGTGCTTTTTAAAACTCTACTTACTAGGGAAGGCAAAGTACCCTGTGGTCATTCTATATTATGGTGATAATTTTCTATAGGCTTGCAAAAGCCTCCTTAGTTATGCTTAAAATTAAAGAAGACCTGCACACTAAGAAGGACCCAGGTTCAAATCCCCCGTTGCTTCCTCACTAGCTCTGTGACACTGAATAAATCACTTAATCTCATAGAGCTTCAGTTTCTCCACCTGCAAAATAAGGCTCATGATACTTCACAGGGCTATTGAGAGTATTAAATAAAATAGCACATATATGGGCATAATCCAAATCTATAATAGGTGTTTACTGTCTATGTTGATTAACTCTAAAGCTCTGTTTCAACAAAATTTTTTTCATATTTTAATGCTCATGATAAAACCTCCTGGCAATGTCATTAACCATTTTACTAAATTTGACAGCTCTGTGTAAAGTGAAAAGTCCAAAAAGCTATAATAGTTATAAACTTTGGTTTTGTTAGCCACAGTCGTATAAGACCTTAAATGAGCAAAAGGTTGGATGAAGTTGCCCAAGGAGTAACATGGGGAGAGGAGAGGTTGGCATGGAGGCAAAAAAAAAAAAAAAAAAAAAAAGGCAGGATGTAAAGAATGGGCTGGGAAAGAGAAAAAGATGGAGAAAGTGCAAAGGGGACAACCAGGGAGAGACAAGCACAGCCAACGAAAAGCCAGTACTGCCAAGGAAGGAAGGCTCCTGGATGGATCACGTGGCCAGCAGTATTATGAGGCCATGCTGAGAGGTTGCGAGAAAAGCCCGAGAAGTGTCCCTGAGTTACCGCAGATGCCACAGTGCATTAAGTGAAGTATGGAGGAAACGGAAGGCAGAAAACACAATGGTTCAGGCACGTATATAAGTTGAAAATTTGGTGATAACAAATTTAGACAAGCCTCCAAGAATTTAGGCTGGGGTGAAAGGGAGGGGCATAAGACAAAATTTTGTTATTTTAAAACACATGATCTTTAGTGGGAAGGTACTAGATGAGAGAGGGATGTTGACAGGCTGTCTGATGCTTGTTCAGTCTTCTCAGTCAGTGTGAGCAGCAGTAGGCACAGGCTTGCTGTTGGCCATTACACATTATGTCACCTTGCAGAGAAATGCTTAAGGAACAGTGATGAAAACAAGGGTGTAGCTGTGATGAGAATGAGGGTATAGATGAGTGAAGTAAGCAGAGGATATTAGTNATATATATATATATATATATACCTTTCATGAGCTTCATCTAATCATTTCTGACTGTCTTTCGTGTTTAGACAGGCAATTTAGGAAGGAGATTAAGAAAAATAAAGAAGACTAAGGAAACTGATATACTGGCAATATTTTGCTATCCAAGAAAGGATCTCTCAAAACTCTTGTAGCCAGAAATAAAAAAAATTACTCTTTACCTATTCCCTTAAAAGTCTCTTCTTGCTGTAGAGTTTTCTGGCAAATACAGATCTCTGCTTCTTAGTGATCTGACCAACACTATCCAATGGTCAATTCACTTTCACCAGGACAATGAATTAAACTTTGGTTGAATGGCCTCCTGGGATCTTATTAAAGAAGTCTTGTTACCTTGTAAAATGAAAAATAAAAATAAGGCAATCTAAGGGGATCTACGAGCCATAGAGCTTGTGCTGTCCAGGAACAGTCTTAGTTGCATTCAGTATGACTTGAGGTCCTGGTCATCTCAAGTTTATTTCTGGCTGGGTTAGAATAATGTTTCATACTAGAAACACATAATTCTAAATACTAAACAAAGCACTCAGGAAAAGTGTCCACTTCTGAGGTAGACCTGAAAAACTGTCAGTGGCAGTTATGTTAGAGGTTTCCAGCATTAATTAACTCAACAGTTGTTGGCTTCTCTACTTGGGCCCAGAGATGCCCTAATACCCTTTTTTATATCAGTGCTTCTCCTCTTCCAGATTATTAACCTACTAGCTATTCCCTCTGAAATGCCTTCCTGTTTCCTGTGAGATCTGCTATAAGTTTGGGTTCTCCAGTCAATGTGAGGAACAGCAGGCTGTGGCCTACTGTTGGCCATTACACTGTGTCACCTTGTGGGGAAATGCTTAAGGAACAGTGACAAGGTTATGAATCTGTCCTTTGCTAGTAACCACAAAGCAAAAGCATGGCCATCTATTATCACGCAGAAGTTTCCACCTCGGCCACTTTCTATCAGCATGATCTCGAGCAGATTACAATCTTGCATTGTCTCAGTCTTCTCATCTGTAAGATGGGTTTTCCATCAAAGGGTGATTGTAAGGATTAAAATACAGTTATGTGTATAGGTCTTTGACTCAGTGTTTGCAACACCTTAACCTTTACTAAATGCAGCTATTACTGCAAAAGGGAACCAGGAAGGATCCAGCTCAGCTGGATTGCCACCATCCCTGACAGGGCAGCTAACTGGACATACAAGCACATTCTGTCTCTTTTCACTTGTGTGTATCATTTACATATTATTTTTTTTGATGAGCATGTACTAATTATGCACATAATGTCCCTTTTGATAGAGCTGCTCTCCTGTTCTGCCCATCCAACTGCCTCGTCCCAGCCATAGAAAAAAACATGAAAGAGAAGAGTCTTATTGTGACAAACTAGGGTTAGCTTTATAACAATTAACCTAGTTGTCTAGTTAAAAATCAAAGAGGGAGATTTATTAATCCAACATACTAAAACTTTTTAGAAATCTTCCCAAAGT
>NDGN011381212.1:0-10944 GCA_002564285.1 Tympanoctomys barrerae | reverse complement strand
ACTAATAAATTAAATAACAAGAAATGCTAGAAAGACTGTGGAGAAATAAATTTTTCTACATTGTTGTGGGAATAAACTAGTATAACACTGTGGCACCCAATATGAAGATTCATCTATAACCTCAAATAGAAATCCCCATTGACCCAGTATTTGTCCTACTTGTCTTCCAAGAAGGAGGTAAATTCATCATATTACAGTGATTCATTCATGTGCAGTAATGTATAGCAGAACACATTAAGACAGCTAAATATTGGAAATACCTTACACTCTATGCTCATCAACAGATAAATAGGTTAAAAGTTTGATATTTACAACCAATGGAGTACTACTCTGGATACCGATGGACAAAGGTGAGGGATTCCTAGTTAAATCCATAATATTAGATGAAACAAATCAAACACACAAGTTTAAATATTGTGTGGTTTCTTTTACATGAGGCACCGCAAATATGCTAATATTTAAGATAACTACTAGGTAGAAAATAAGGAGATCTTTTTCAAAAGGGAAGAAAATCAGAGGTGAGGGGAAAAAAGGAAAGCAAGAAAATCAGAAGTGAGGGAGAAAAAGGAAAGGAACAGAAATACAGTAGAATAAAAAAGAATTGAATTAAACAAAATGAAACAAAGTTTAACAAATTTGAAGGGGCCCAAGAGTTGAAAGAAGCAAAATGAAATGAGAGGGTTGTGGGATGAAGAAATTAATTAAGGTGTATTTTGTATGTATACCTATTCCCAGAAGTTAAGTAATCATTATGTACTCCAAATTTGCACTAATAAATATTAAAATTATAATATTATAGTTACTCTTTAAAAATTTGGTTGTTGAAGAGATTTCTAGATATCCAAGTTCACTGAATCATTCTATTTAGCCAAGACATGGACACAACCCCTGCTATGTACTTATGAAATGCTACTCAGTCTTAATGAAATAATCCTCTTTATTTAAATTAGAAACGTTTGTCATTAAAGAGCACATTAGCACCTTGAGAAGATAGATCTTAAATACAGTGAAGATTTCCAAATATGCATGTAGAGAGCAACTTGCATCCAGAATATTTAAGCAAGTTCAAATAAACTAGGTAGAGAAATTAATACGAAAATTTGACAAGAAGAGTCAAACTGGAGCTTCACAAAAACTATTCAACTGATCAAACATGATGTGAGAACATGCTCAAGTCTAAGGTATATTAATAGAAAATGCATATTGAAATTACATGTAGACATAGCTAAACTTGTGCCACAAGATCTAAAATGTTTGAAAAAGATAAATAACAACAATAACAAAAAATAACAATCTGGAGCAACCTCAAATTTCATGAAGTATCAGTGCAAGTGTAAGTTCATTCATATAATTATATTAGAACTCATTGCAACATTTTATTAATGGATGATATATTCCACTAATTGTGCTCTGATGGGCAAGATATTTACCTAAAAGTTATGTGTTTAAATGTTAGTAGAATACTGTTTTGTGGGTCTGGCCAAATAGCTCAGGGGATTAAAGTGCCTGCAAGCAGGCACAAGGGCCAGGGGTTTGATCCTCAGTCCTGCCGTGCAGGCCCTGCACCTGGAGTGTGTTTAGAGGGCAATTGACACTGGGCGTGGTGGTGCATGCCTGCTTTCCCAGCACTTGGGATGCTGTAAACAGGAGAATCACTATTAGTCTGATTTAGTAGTGAGATCCCGAAAACCCTGTAGACCCTTCCCTAAAATACAGAAAAAAAATACTATTTTTCAACAGCAACAAGTTAGAACCAACCTATTAGAAAGGAAATATATAAATGATAACATATTATTATTATATCTTATTACCTAAAGGGAGAAAAATATAGTCACAGAAATAACACAAACAGGGCCGGCAGTATAGCTCAGTGGACTAAATGCTTGCTTAGGTAAGCAGAGGGGCCAGGGTTCAAACCTGGCTCTGCATGCTGATCTAGCCCCACCCTTGGGCATGCTGAGGTGGCCATGGAGTCTGGGCATGGTGGCACACATCTGTAATCCCAGCTCTAAGGAGGCACAAATCAGAAGGATCTCTACAAGTCTGGGCTGGTAGTGAGACTTTCCCCCCACTCCACAAAAGAAAGAAATAACACAAACAATAATTTTTTAAACCATAACATTGACCAAAGAAAAAAAGATACAAACAAAAACTATATATGCTTTATTATTCTCTTAGTGAAAACTTCACAAGTAGGAAAACCTAACCTGTCATGGTGAGGATGGTGATAAGATTGGATCTGTCTGTGTTTACCAGGGAACTAAGCAGTAAGACGTGCGAGTGTGCACTCCAAAGGTACAGAAGGGAGATGCTCTGGGGCTATCCTATTCTGGTGTTTCCTCCATCCTGGTAACATAGCAGTAATCTCTTTAAACCATATAGAAATCAATTGTTTACACAATTTTTTCTAAAAAAATTATTGCCTGGCAGACATGATGTCCTGAATTTGATTTCTAGTTACCATCCTACCTCAAAAAAAGAAAAAATAAATGTCTATTTTGCATAACATGAAAAAAAGTTTGAGCATAATTTAGTGGCGTCTCATGTACTTAAAATGTTGTATAAATGTTCCCTATGTGGCGTGCCATCATGCTCATTAATTAGTAACTGTAAGCCCCCTATTTTGGATGCTTCACATGCATGAGATTATATAATATGTGAATTCAATATCTGGTTTTTGCCATTTGGCACGTTTTTTGAGGTTCATCCCTACTGTAAGGTGTGTTAGTACCTTACTTTGTAGCACAGTATGATTTTCCTCTATGCTTTTCTCAGCTGATGCACATTTGTGTTCTATCTTTGAAACACTGTCCATTTACAGCTATGAATATTTTTGTTTACTTGTTTGTTAAAATATTTTAATTATTTTGGTATATATTTGAGAGTTGTACTATGACATCATCTGGAAATTTATTTTTACTATTTTTCATATTTAAAACATGATTATTACTATTATTTCTGGTTCTTAGGAACAAATCCCTGGCCTTAAATTTAAAAATCTGGCAAACTGCTTTCCGCAGAGGCAGCGCCATTTTGCATTCCCACCGGAAGTGTGCGAAGGTTGAGTTTCATGGCATTGGGACAATACGTGTTATCGCTCATTTTCCGGGTTGAAGAGACACATGTCTGCTTTTGACTTCTAATTCCCACACATATAACGACATTGAGAACGTTTCTCTTCTGCTATCGTCTGAGTTGTTTCTACTTAGCAATGCCTATTTGAAACATTTGTCTATTTTAATTTTTTTGTTATTTTGTTGCTGAGCATTTATAAAGTGTTGATTTGTACAAAGGATAAAATATATTTTAGCTCACTGGAAAGTTAGTCACTAAACATAATGCATTAAAAAACTACTACTGAAATGGCAAAACAAAACAAAAAAGCCCACATAGAAACTACTGTGAAAATAAAGGACTGTGAACCTTTTCTTTTTTCATTCAGGATTTGGGAAAACATCTAATCATATTATAAATTTCAAGTCTTACTAAGTAAGTAAATATACTTTTAATTATTTCTATTTGTCAGCAATGTTGTATTGCTACTACTATGTAGCTGTTGATAAAATAAATACTAAATAAATGATTAATATATAATTATATAGTTACCTCAAAATTTATTTCAATAACTATTTTAAGCATGAATCATTAATTTTTAAAAAGCTAATAAGTACACTGAGAATTTCTCAATCAAGGAAGGCATTATGAGTTTGCAAACTGTGTTTTCTCATAAAACGTTGTGCTCAAATTGGCAACAAACTGGTTCAAAGCTCTACTATTGCCATTGTAAATTCCTGAAAGTATTTCACTAAAGGGACCATGTTTTAAGTTTGCCCTATATTGCATGAAGTGCCTCCCCATCTAGTGTGCAATAAACAGGACAAGTAAGTTTCAAATTCTGGAGGTTTAATTTTTAAAGAAAATAAAACAAAGTAGGATTTAAGTTCTTGGCAAAAAAAATGTAAGTAATTTGACCTTAAACCCCATTTCACCTACCTTTGATATTGGCATTGAACATTTTATATCTACTAAATGGAGATGATATTCTGTTGCCTGGTTATTAGGTATTTTCAAATTTAGTCATCAGTTGAGTCACTGACACTGACATAATTTAAAAGTAAAAGAAACCACATTTGCTTAGAGACAAAAGACTGATGTTCTACTTCTTTCTATACAAATTTGATATTATGACAATAGAAACTATTTTTCATTGACAATATTAGGAAGATGTTTCTGACAGTCATTTTAACAAAAACATATCATAAAATTACAATTTGAAAGACTACTCAGAAAAAAATATTGAAGAGAATTAATAGTAGAACTTTAGAAACTCTTTAAGTCTTAGTTGATATATTTATTTATATCAATGGCTCCTAAGCAGCAATGCTTTATTTAACAACCTTGACATAGGTCACAATCCTCTGACCACAAGTATTCGTACTGTGTCTAATACAATTCAATCTTGCAGCTAAGTACAAGGATTCTACCCCTCTGCAGAGACTTGCTTTATTAGTTTCTCTAGTTTTTAAACTTATTGATATACTTTAGATAGTGGAACTGATTTCCAGAAGTCAATCTTGTCCTCTTATATTATTTATTTCATAAATTCAGATGAAGCAAGAGAAAGTGTTTTCTCTTGACTTGTACATATACTAACCTCATCTTCATGACACTGTATAGCATAATTCTCCTATTTATTCAGATGACTAAAATATCAAGCATGAAGATTACTCATAATGAAAATGATGAATTAATAAAAACCCTTCTTGATGGTACACAATATTGAAACTCTGGGTACATCTCATTATGAGGAAGGAAATCTATCAATAGACCAGTCTTAAAATTTAATTAAAATTTGAAGTAACAAAAATAAGTTCAATCCTTCCTAGTACAGAAAATATGACTAAAGGTTTTCAAAGACTTCTCTAATAAAATAAGCAATTCTACAGTTTAAATAATCAAGAAAAATATGTGTGTACTCTTTCCTCTGAGCCTAGCCATGTCTTTTCAAAGACTGTCAGAATCAAATGGTTCCTGGGCAAGTAGCAAAAGTATTGTCTCCTTCTCCAAAGGATTTGGGTAAAGACTCATAATAAAAATAATAAAATCTAAGGAGACACTGGAAGGGGACCAAGCTGTGACTGTAAGGACCTGCACAAGATCTGCACCACATTTACCCTGTGGTGGTCACAGATGACATCCTCTTTATCATGGTCAAGATTGTATCATCACAACTTGCTTGAAAAGTAGCATTGCCTAGAGTGTGTTTAATTGGGAATCTTACTCTTTCTGCAAGCAGCACTAATGGATCAACAAAAAAACACTTGACTGTTGAGGCTGTTCACTGGCCTCATGTCCTGGAAGAGTCACTTTCATCTTGGCATCTCTCCTTCCCTGTCTGCTCACTGGCTGACATGCAATGAGGAACTTTTAGTGGCCGTGACATGATGCTGTGATATGGTGCCACCTCTGACCGTGAGCTGAACTCATGGAAGCAGTGAGGGGAAACATCATCATCAACAACAACAACAACAAACGCAACAACTCTCCTTCTTTAAATTGTGTTAGTTTGTATTTTGTTCCTTTAGGAAGAAAGCTGTCTAATACAGTCTCCCTATGTGAACTAAAATCTTCAGTTAAAGATTACAAAATTTTAAAATTGTGAATACTATTTATTGTTATTTCAAGGATTTTATTAGTACAAAAACATAGTAACCCTCCTCATTTACAAATTCCTGTGTATTTAATATCAAAATTGTCTAACTTTGTGGTAGATATAGGAACTTATTCTGGTTTCTTTTCCATTTCTCACCACGTAGTTCTACTTCAAAGCCTTTATTAATTATTATTATTATTACTTTTCATGGAAAAGTCATCTTGTGTTTCATGTCTCCTCGTCTTACCTAACGTGCGTTCTTGAGCAAATGTGATCCATTCAAAGAACTTTTACTGAATTCTCCTTTTAAATCATCTATCTAAAGTGATATCACGCTCCAAGGTATCAAATACACTGTCTCTTGCACTGTTTGATTGCTGTAGTAATACCATTTTTGACAGACTTAGAAATACATTATTCAGGTTCCACTTTAAGAAAGAATTTTACATAGCTTCATGGATCAAAGTTGCCAGAAATTATTGAAGGGTCTTGGCAGTGTCAGGCTCCATTCTGTAGTCAAATGCCAGCTCTCTCCATGTACCCACCAGCAGCAGCTCAGATCCCATGAAGGGCGCAGCAGCGCATTTCTCTTTACGGAAGTCTCCTACGATTGACAGTCCCTGCTCCTAATTTCTCTGTTTCATTAGTCAAGTCTTCATCAGCTCTGCTTTGTAAATGGTGTTCTCTTGGCCTCATCTTTCTCCTTTCAGTGTTTTCACAGATGTCAGGGCAGCATTCTTTCTGAAAAGTTATCAATTATACTACTTTTGTCTTTAATTGTTAAAGTCATTATCAAAGGACCAGTCAAATAGCTCAGCAGATTAAAGCTCCTGCTTAGGCAGGCTCAGGGGCCAGGAATTCAATCCCCAGGCCTGCTGTGGCAGCTCCACCCCTGGGACGCACTGAGATGGGGATTGAGACTGGGCGTGGTGTCAGGGACCTGTAATCCCAGGGCTTGGGAGGCTGTAAACAGGTGGATCACTATGAGTCTGGTCTACAAAGTGAGAGCCTGTACAACCTACACGCCCTGTCCTAAATCCAAAATAAATAAATAAATAAATAAACTAATAAAGTCATTATCTCCCAAACTCCTTGAACACCTAGCTTCATCACCGTGTCTTCTTTCTGGAATATCCAAGCGATATAGTATTATTTGTTATTTTACTTGATTCCTTACTTCTCCCTCCAATCAATTATCAGATTCATTATAGCAGATATTTGAATGTGCTGAGTATCTAACAGTATCTAATATATAGCAAATACTCAGTGTAGTGCGTTATGTGATAATTGGTATGCATAAAATCAAGAATATTTTTAAACAGTAGGAAAGCTAGACCACCTAGTAACTTGTTATTGTTGTTTATTCACATTTCTTTGTACATACCATGTAATTAGATGGTTTTTTTCTCCTCTGGGAAATTAAGATATTCTGGCATTTGAGTTGGTCTAAAAAAAAACCCTAGAAAACATAAATTTTAATGACAATCTTAAATCTTTTGAGCAAAATAATGTAGACTGCCGGGAGTATAGCTCAGTGGCATAAGCACCTGCCTGGCAAGCACAAGGTCCTGAGTTTGATCCTTGATACCACATGAAAAAAGAAACACTTAATATGACCATAAATAGCTATCTTTTCACATTATAGACAGATCTCAGTTCTCTCCATGGTGGTTGCAAGATGAGAAGGCCTGTAAAGAAGATGAGAGGTGTTTCACCTTTCCATTGATTGGCTGGCTTCAGCTTCGCAGTAGCTCACTGGACGCACAGTTGAAATAGAAGCTGTTTGAGAAAGAATTAGGAATGAATCAAGGAGAAGACAAATGAGAACACATTTGCAGTGACAGGAAAATGAATTTTATAAATGTTAACCATAGATATATCCTCTCTCATTGCTTCCAAAGGTTCTGTATCATCCCTCTGGCCACAGAATATACAGAACAGGATTTATATTGTGCCTGGAAGAGCCATGCTGGACGGCACACAGTCCTTCTGTAGTGACATGCTTCTGCTGAAAATGTACACAGAGCCAGGAACTAATTATGAAACATGTCAAAAAAATTATTCTGTGTTCACTTTGTTTATCAAGATATATTCACTGAGATTAAGAGTATAAAAGTTAAAAACATAAAACACCTTTGCTCCAGGATCTTAATTTTAGATCTGTACAAATTATGGATTTTGTAAAATGTGATATAAGATTCATTTTAAAAGCATAAGTTAATAAGTAGAACAGAAATTGACAGCAACCTCAATGTCAATATTTATTTGATAAAGTATAAAATATCCTCAAAATATCATAAGGAAAACTGTATATCACTATTTACTTAATAAAATTTTAATTATTCCACAAGTTACAAGATGAAGCTGAACATATAATATGAACAATATAAAATTTTTCTTAAAAAATTTCAGATATATTGCATATACTGTTTGAAATTCACTTATCAGAATAATTTCTATTAACATTTTTAATTTATGTAATAAGAAATGAAGAAAAAGAAAAGTGCTTAAAAAGTCTTCTCAGTGTATCTAGAAATTGTGTTTTCTACAAATTACACAATTACAGCAAATGAGGAATAATGGATATGCAACATTTTATATAAGCAGGAAAGTTGAATTTTTAGAATAATTAAATTTGGAAAACTATGACACTAAATGTTTCAATCATCTACAAAAAAGTTTGGTTACAGATAAAAATTAGACGATTGACTGTCCAGACAACTATTGAGTGATAGCATAATAACAAATTTGAATATCTTCACTTTCCTTAATCACGACCAAATAGTTCCAATTGTTTTCCATATTTCATCTGTCCTATCCACCCTAGAATAAAAATTGTGGGCTTAAACATAAATATAATTCCTTTTTATTGGAATTGAACTCAGGCCTTTGAGCTTGCCAGGGAAGCGCTTATTCCACCGAGCCATCTCCCGGACCCCTATAATTCTTTATTAAGCAGAAGAATCATTTCTGTACCAGCAGCAAAATACAACTGATTCACATATATTAAAAAATTCTTTAGCAATGAATTCCATGATGTTCTTTGCTAAACTCATGTCCTTGTTTCCTTCCTCTGTCTTTTCTTTCCTTCTCCTCATCTTCTTTCAGTTTCCATTCTCCTCCCCTCTCCTGTCCTCTTCTCCTCTTTTCTCCACTCTTCAATGTTTTCCCTCATCCTTGTTTTTAAAAAATAGTTTTATTTTATTTTGAAGAATGAATACAGAAGCAAATAGAAAAAAAGTCAGAAACAGGGTAACATACAACACTGCATGTTGCAGATTTTCAAAACAGGAATAGCTAATTAACAATGGTTATTNTATTATCTATTTTTATCATCAAATCCTTTGCTCAGATTAACAGATATAGTACTCATAATTTCCATCATTTGTTTTGAAAATAGTAGTATATATTTCTAATTTTCACCTTGACTAACTCTGAATGTTGATGTCCAGGATCTGAGCAACTATATTGATGACAGTAATGTGTAATACAAAACCCATGGTCTTCTCAATGTGTACCATTTCTAATGTCCTATCAATTATTATACCCTCTTTAAAATACATTATAACAAAAAAGATTAAAAAATTAAGACTTTGAAAGCAAGTGCCAATATTCAGTTATTTTCCCCAATCTTGCATTCCTGCTTCTTCATCTTTTTTCTCTCGTTTCATTTCCTGACTTGCAAGACAAAGCTTTGTTTACTTCACTATTAACTGCAATGCAGTAAACTAATTGTTACCTAGTGAACTCACATAACTTTTTGGTCTTCACTATGGAAATAGCCTTTCTCTTTCTGTTTTTTGTCATGTTAGTTCACTTCTTTAGATACAGAAATACCTAGAAAGCTAGAAGTACTTGTTAAGATAAAGGGTTTTTCTTTAATGTTTTTAAGAATATTAAAGGGTTCTTTCACAAATCCAGGCTGTGTCACGCAGTATTTCTTGTTGGGGTTGTTTTGTTTTGTTTTGTTTTGAGCTCCTTTTTTAGATCACACTCTTTCCAGTGCACTTCTCTACATAGGCCTTGGGTCTGCAATGAAGAGCTAATGAAAAAATCATGGATGCTTCCAAATGTCTCATACACTTATCTGCAAGATAAAGACTCGTCCTTGTGATGAGAAGAGATTGTACAAAAGTTTACAGCTTTTTCAAAAGAAAGCATCCTGCACAGAGTACTAACTATTACTCTGGACTCAGGGCTGTGTGATCCAGGTGGTGTATGTGGAAAGTCGGGCCTTAGTTGATAGGAAAGCTGAAGAGAAACAACAGACTTTGATGAACTGATTCATCATCTCAAAGTAGTGCCTTTGAGGACTACTTTTAAACATATAATGTCCTCTGTCTCAAATGTGGAATTATTCCTTCTCAGTTTCATTCATTTTATATAACATATTCAGGATTCTCATGTTAGATCATTTTATTTAGCTTGTGAGAGTACATTTATTCTCTACAGTATGAATTTAACCTTTCTTATCAAAACAATACTTGCAGTTGTAAAAATACCTGTTGCAATCTATGGTCCTTACTGCACTTATATTACATGATCTTAATGATGTTGTCTTTTTCTTGCCATTTTTATCCTTTGGAAACTGAATGAGACCCACTAAAGTACATTTGTTAATCAGATAAGATTAATGCTTCGATGAAAGAAACAAGCTGGAGTGGTTGGCACCTCTAAGGTGAACTCCAATAATATTTTGTCATTAGTGTCACACTTTTATGATATTCTCTCCCTTTAAATGTGATGTGGATTACCTGGATCACATATAACAATATGACAAAAATGATGATATGTCACTTTCAAACTAGGATAATCAAGCCTGATCTCTCTCTGTTTCTTCCGATTAGTCTTTGTTCTTTTTCTTCAATTTCTCCTTTTTCCTTCTTGGATTGATAAATCTGGAGAAAACCAGTTGCCAAATTATAAAACATAAAGCTTCCTCAAATATATGTCAGCTGTATCAGAAATCTGCCTAACTCCAGATAGGATTTTATTTTATTTTTTTTTATTTTTTCTGGCAGAACTGAGGATTGAACTCACGCCCTTGCACTTGCCAGGGAAGCGCTTATTCCACTGAGCCAACTGCCTGGCCCTTAGATAAGTTTTTTTTAATTAATTATTTTTATTTTAGTAAAATATACATAACATAAATATTAATTATGTATTTTTCAGTACCAGACCTCAAATGCATGGTCTTCACATTGAGCTATATGCCCTGCCCTTTCTTATTTTCTTTTTTTTTCATAATTTTATTGATAAACAAATAGCAATTAGACAGTTTCAAATCAAAT
>NDGN011381204.1:0-15752 GCA_002564285.1 Tympanoctomys barrerae | reverse complement strand
GGCTTTGTCTCCTCCAGACTCAAAGCTATACATCTACCCAAGAGAAAAATGTCTGTCATCTATTGGGCCTTTAGGTAGAACCTCTAAAGAATATATCTGACCGCCGGTCAACAACTATGACCCCTTTCAGCCTGAAGAAGCCAGCAGGGTCTTTGCCCATATTTCCTTTCACAGCAGTTCAGGTTATTTCACTGCAGGCAGCCAAGTTAGATAGAAATAGAGGCAGTCAGACAGCACCAGGCCCTCAAAGGAGACAGCCCAAAACACTAGATACCTTACAACTATGGGAGAGGCAGATGCTCCTGCTGTGAACCAGACCTAAAAGACCTAAAGGCCAAACGAGTGCTAAAAGAGTAAAACTGGGATTGATATTCTAAATAGGTATCGATCACCTGAAAAGACCCAATGAGTCACTAGCCCAATCCCCAATGGGAAGAGACCCTGTCCCATATTCCAACTCCTAACAGGAAAAAACCCTGTCCTGTATTCACACCCTCTTACTCTGTGACTCACTTCCCCATTTGGTCCTGGACGTAAATAACTTTACCTGAGCAATGGAGCTTGTAATCCCATTGGTCGGCCATAGTTTTGTCCCACCCCACATCCACTTAAGTGAGTTCCCATTCTCTCTACCTTTGNCCCACATGGTTTTACACTATAAAAGTCCCTGGAAGAGACAGCTTCCGGGGGAACTACCCACTCAGACCCCCCTTTCAGTCCCTCTCTTAGACAGGAGCATTCTTTTTCTCAATAAATATATTCTGCTCATAAAACAAAAACAGAAGAAGTCATTTGTGTGAAGGACAACTGGCTATAATTTTTCGCAACACTGTAGCATGTCTTTTCACTCTATTAGTGACTTATTTTTTCTAAAAAAGCTTTTTAATAAGATGAGATCCCATCTTTATTCTTTGCAATATTTCACTTGCACTATGGATTTTGCTCATGAAGACTGTGCCTACACCTATGTCTTTAAGATCTCTACCTATTTTTTCAGTAAATTTAATATTTCTATTTTAATATTTAGATTTTAGAGCCATTTTAACTTTAGTTTACATGTAAATTAGACATGGTTCTAATTTATTCTGGCATATGGAAAGCCAATTTTTTTTTCAGTACCATTTATTAAAGAGAATACATTCCAGTAACCATGTTGGCTTCTTTGTCAAAGATAAGGAGACTGAGTGTGATTAGGGTTGTGTCTCCATCTTCTTATTGTTCTGTTGATCCTTAGGACTTTTTCTCTCCAATATCATGTTGATTTTCATCACAATACCTTTGCAGTATAATTTCAGTTCTGGGACTATGATGCCCCTGACTTACCTTTGTTGCCCAGAAATGCTTTTCTCTTCTAAACCTCTTCTTTCAAATGAATTTTAGAAATGTTTTCTCTAGATCTTTGAGGTGTGCTAATGGTGTTTGATTTGGATTACATTGAATTTGTATAGCAGTTTTGGGAATATGGGCATTTTCATTGTGCTTGTTTTTCCTATCCAAGAGAAAAGTATAACTTTCCATTTTTCTGGTACCCTCTTTGATTTTCCCATTCAATATGTTCTCATTTAATATAATGTTGGCTAGTGGGATATAAAGAGCCATTTTCTCAGAAATAGAGCTTCACAGAAAAGCATGAAATAGGGCTGGGAATATAGCTTAGTGGCATAGCACCTGCCTGGCAAACTCAAGGTCCCGAGTTTGACTCCAAAAGTAAAAAAAAAAAAAAAAGAAAAAGAAAAAGAAAAAAAAAAAAGGAAATAAAGTGGTTGTTTCTCCATTATAATTGGCACCAAATAGAAGCTTTTATATTTTCCCCTTAAGGTAATTAGTTTAAGAGGCTGTTTTTGTCCTAAAGAGAACATTTTGCATTTATTTAAAAATCATGTTTCCTATGATATATAATAATGGAGATTTTTTTTAAATGCTTGATTCCTAATAAGGTTGATTGCCTGTTTTATAGTCCTAAATTAAATTAGCATAAAATTTCATATTTTACAAACAGATATAAAGTTTTAAAGCACAATTCAAAAACAGTGGGGTCTAAACAGTTTCTTGATTTTGACATCCCATTTAAATGGTGGCAGGCCTAGTGGTGGCCTCCAAGGGCTACAAACTACGATAATTTCTTCATATTTGGCTCAGCTCAACCAACAAAGATATAGTGTGCTTCAAACTGTTTAGATAGACCCAAATGATTTTCAGACTTTATTTGGTAATATTAATTGGCTCCATCCAGATATTGGCTTAATTTTTCTGGTGTTATTGTCACCTTTCAGATAAGTTAAATTAATTTGCTTTTTTAAAATACAGATGAGTCATATAAGGGAGGCTATGCAATGGTTTCCTCTTCCAAAATATAGGATACAAGTTTTTCACTGTATGGTCAAAATTCACTTACAGAAACAAAAGGGGGATTCAATCCCTTCAACTTCACTTGTCAGTAAATGCCTTTAAAATTTTACAAAAGATGAATGCAATGATAAGATAATTCAAGTAGGTACAACTAAAAAAGCTAATCTGAGGTAGAGGGTGTGTTTGCATTTTTCCAGAGAATGCTGAGAAAACTATTTTGATATCAGAGTATGCTACCAGGCTATATCAGAAGCCAGACCTGGAGAAGAGGCTAACAACAACCATGAGGATAGATTCGACCTATTGGTCGATGTATTGGGGCCTATTGAAGGAATTGACAAAATGAAAACCTAAGATCTGAATAGGTGATAGAGTATATAGAGATAACTTATCTGAAAGTTATCATTATTTATTAAGAAAAAAATATTAAAAAGGTATATTAATTTTAAATCGAGATTCTATTTCTTAACATTTTTTCCAATAAGAGGTCTCTGCTAACTGATAAATAACTAAATCTGACTAGTCTATTTATAATTATAAATTTTGAAAAATTTTAATAGAGCTACCATAGTTCATTTTAGTCAAGAATATATTTGAGTACACTTTGATTTTGCAGAGATATTTGTTTGTGTGTTCTTTGTATTTGTTTACATGTTTCTGTGTCATTCTGTGAAACACTGTTCCTCTTTCATATGAGCTCGAAAGTTCTTCTCCTTTTGGATCATTTGTTCATAATGAATTTGGGATATAAACTTAAAAGCATGTTTTCTCCCGAGTTACCAGCTGGTCCAAGGGATATCAAAATTGGTTTACTCATAGATCTTCAAAAATTAAGCCAATTAAACAAAAATTCCTTACAGTGGGAAATGATCATTGATCAAAACTCCAATTCGTGAATGGAAGGATGGCCAACCTTTGCTCATTAATAAGCAACCCACAATAATCTCCATAGTGTCTTTGGAGACATCCCCAATAATTGGTCTTTGCAAAAGGTAAAGTTTTTCAAAATTAGAATAAGGTTTTCCCATAAAAATTGTTAAAAATTGTTTTTGATACAAAATTAAGAAACAAAAATTTTCACATGTGTGTATGCTAATTCATTATTGTTAATCTCATTGTTAATTAAATGTATCCATGATTCTAAATGGTCTCCAAAAATGTAAAATAAAGATGGGTTATTGTGATAAAGTTTTGTTTCAGATTCAGACCTGTGTCTTTAGCACAAAACCAGTGATGTATATCCCATTAAAGGACAACTAATTAGGTACAACTTTCTTTTGTATTAGTTATAGAAGATTGGTTAAAATAGTTTAAGTCAAAATGAAATTTAAGCATGTCACAAAATGTCACTATGACCGTCATGCTGCAAAGTTATGTATGGCTTTTTCTTGAAAACTTATGTGTAAAAGTATGTCTGTTAACATTCTATAAGAATTTAAATATTAGAATATCCATGTTTGTTAGAAAATAACAGTTCCATCTTATGTTCTACAGTGTTTGATATTTAGTTAAGATAGTACTGTTAAGTTTACGACCTCCATTACAAAGCAATGTAATTAAGCTTCTCTTCTGATGTTTAATAACTGAACTTTAGAGACCAAAAATTAGTGAGAAAGATAGGACTCAGTGGATAGCCAACATTTTGGTCCTAGCACTCTGAGGTCAATGAGAATTCAGGACATAAGAAAACATCTGCTGTAACATTTTGCAATTCAGCTGAGACCTTCATTATATGGTTAAGGATATTATGTGACCACAGAGGAAAGTGATTCTATAAAGTATAGTGTGCCTAAGAATCACGCCATGGCTGTGACTCATCCACATGGCTGACACTGACAAAAGAACTAAGAGATGCTGTACTTGATCCCAAGGTAAATCCTGAGATCTAACCAACCTTAATAGATAGCAAGAAGTTCAAATTGATTAATGCAGGTCTCACTTTAACCTGATCTTAATGATCCAGCAGAAAAGTGTAACTATCTGTAAGAGGTTCAAATCACTGACAACTTCTTCTTTTTTTTTTTTTTTTTTTTTCGGAACCAGGGATTTAACTCAGGCCTTTGCACTTGCCAGGAAAGCGCTTATTCCACTGAGCCATCTCCCCGGCCCCTCACTGACAACTTCTGACAATTGCTAGCTGTACTGGTAATTCATTGATGTTATTGACTATTGAATCTTATTGGCTTAAATTGCTATACAGGTACTGAAAGTCTTTGGACTGACATCAAGAATAAAAAGGTCTTCTACAGAGTTCTCCAAAAATAGCTTCTTCAACTGCAAGGAACACCCATCATTCACACAACAAAACAGTAAAGGGAGAGATGTTGGAAGCTGCTGAAGCTGGAAATTGATCGTATGTGGGAGGGCAGGACAAGGCCAGTGTGCTGAAAGCAATAAGGTCATCTCAGTCTTGAGAAAAACATCCTGTCTGGTTAAATTCAGCTATTAGTTACTAGCAATATTGTGTCTCCTGATACTAACTTTGCAAAGGTATAAATAAATGCCTGTACTGTTGTTTTGGGGGTTTTTTGGCCAGTGAGAAATGGGCCACTACCTGACCCAATTTTTGTCTTCTTGTCCATCTTTTCCTCATTCCTGCCACCATTTCTCTCTGGGGTACACCAACACACCAACAAGTCTCCATATTCCCCAAAAGTGTCATGCACTGATAGATGGAGCTTTTACATAGGTACCTTGACCTAGTGTATGGTGTGGGATTAAGGGTGTGAGATAGTTAAATCAGTCCACTGATTGATTTGTTACCCACCCATGTTGTAGTCAGGATTTGCAATGGAATATAGCTGACATTGGACACATAATTTCTAGGATTATTTTATAATATTCACTCATAAAGTACAATGCAGAAAAGTGCATTATATCTACCCATGCACGCAAAATCCATAGAATACAGCTGAAGGCCTGTCTCCCTTCAATATAGCAATGTCTTGCACAAGTCCAGTTGAAAACCTAGAACCCATGGTAATGTCCTCCATGAGGCCAGCTGGAAGCCTAGACCCCTACACATTGCATGAAAGTCAGTATCAAGAATCCGCACTGTGAAGTTCCAAAGGTCAACTTCATGGAGGAGGAAGACAGCAAAAGCAACATGAGCTAGAAGAGGAAGAAGCGTGTCTCTTTACCTCCCTTACATTGTATGCAGACTATCTTCCCATACTATCTCCACGCCCTCTTCTTGCACAGGCTCAAGATGTTTACAGAGGGGCCGGGGAGATGGCTCAGTGGAATAAGCGCTTCCCTGGCAAGCTCAAGGGCCTGAGTTCAGTCCCTGGTTCCGGAAAAAAAAAAAAAAGTCAAAGATGTTTACAGTGTGAAGATCCTGGCTTCCTGATGAGTACCTTAGTTAGCCTTCTAAACTTTTCAATTTGACACAATGAACAGCAATTTAGAGTGGTAAAGTCACATCTTCCACACCCCAGGATGTCTAACTTCTATGCTACTTATTTAAGCGAGACTTACCAAGTTGACACAATGTATTAAATTAAAGACAGGTGTAATAAGTGTCTTCTGCCTGTCATGAACTGTTTCTCTTCTGTGATGTCCCTCTGCCATTGCCACCCTGATTTGAAGCTAGAAGATGATGGAGTGAAACCTTTGCAGACTGTGAGACCATCCTCCCTTTAGCTATGGATGTGGGGTGTTTTTTCTGAATAACAAGAAAGTGACTAAGACACTTACTAACTCACATCTCTGATGATTATAAAATCCTTGTTTTCCAGTTTGTTCATCTTTTTGCTTTATCCACTTTGTATATCTGTGGCTGGAAAGTTAAAGTTGAGTGTTTTAAATGTAAGTTGATATAATACTTATAAGATAGATAGTATGAACTATAAGGTGAAGGCTGGAAGGTATATTAGGGTTCTCCAGAGGAACAGGTACAAGGGATAAAGTAGACTGGGATCACAATCAGAAGAGTACTTGTAGCCATCTGCCTCATTAGAGACAGAAGAGCCAAAATTGGTCATCAGCACTCTGGAGATCTGGTCCCTTTCAAAAACCTGTTATTCAGAATTAGTAATAGGTGCATTTTCTGGCTCCTCCCAGTGTTGTAGAGTAGGTTCTACCTGGAAAATCCACTCCATTCCTGTTTCCCCAAGCCCTTCAATCCCCTCATGAATAGTAAACAAAGGAATGTTAGGCATCTCTAGGTCATTCACATGGGGCCAACCTTTGATTCACACTCCAGCCAAACAACCAAATAAATATCACCATTTTTTTTTTTTTACCTTCATGAGCTGCACCATTAAATTCAGAATCTCTATTAAATGGGCCTGTCTCAGGGGACTCAGCCTCACACATGTTTGTTTTTTCCACCATTATCTCACACCCTTAACATCTGTTCCCATGCTTGTTCCTCAGACTTCTTGTAGGAGCTCTTGGGCCATGTTGTGTACCTTACCTTCTGGAGTCTTCTGAGATTGGAGCCTGGTTAGAGGCTCAGAGGCAAAAGAAGCCAGGGAGGGTGGGTCTTTAGGACAGTCAGTACTGTTTCCATGGGCAACACAGGATTAGTTTTCTTAAGTATCGGAGGAAAGACCTCCAGGTGGATGGTATCAGGATGACTCTGCCAGTGGAGGTGGTGGGGAAACTTCCTTTTCTGACAAAATAACCTTATGAGTATTTGGAAGTACAATGTCTCCAGCTTTGTCAGATTCCTCCTAAATATTTGCATCCTGATTGATGAGATACCATTCTTTCCTAGCAGTGCCTTCCTGTTCACTTCAAATACCTTTCAAGGCAGAGTGTTATGGTTGCACCGTAATTCAGCCAATTGAATTATGAGGGTTTATGTCTGAGTTTCGGCAACTTCCTACAGCTAAAAGAGAAAATATTCTTCTTCTGGGAACACTTAGGAAACTTTAGCTCCTTCACGCATATCTGGAGCTGAGAATTTAAGACTTTGAGTTCTTTATTTTCCTTTATTAATTTTTCTTCATGATTATTAAATAGTCTTAGGTTTATATATGCATCCTAGACTCATGATTTTTCCTTTAGTGGTTTTCCAAAGATACTAAACAAAACCAGCCAGTTGTATTTTCTGTCCAGAAATGTTCAAAAGTTTTGTATATACAGTCACTAAATTCTTTTCATCTCATAAGTGGCCAATTAGGATAATTGCATGGGCTTATGTTGTGTATTACTTTAAGCAACTGACACCATGTAATAGCTGCATTCTTTATATTACCAGAAATAAAGCTGATGACAACTTTTGATCTCATCAAATTAAAGAGCCAATTGTAGGAACTACTATACAGTATGACAGTGTTTCAGAAAGCCCTTCTAGACTGGAAGGCTGCAGAGTCTGTGCTAGAAGCCTGAATGAACTGTAAACCAGTATCAAAAGACAATGGCAAAGACTTATTTCTTTCCATGTTTATTCCACCCAAAGAATAAGCTTATTAGTTGGTTCCACTCACACCCAGGGCAGCACTTTCTGCCCCATTTCTGTGGAGCCCAAGCATCTTAGTTTTAGTTCAACCACCTTCTGAAGATTCCCACACAGTGGCTCAGGGAGACCACAGTGCTTGCAGAGCACTTCCTCCAGGCAGTCCTCATGGGCTGGCTTGTGACCTGGCCTCCTCCCAGAGCTTCCCTTGGCAGGACAGAGGTACTGCTGAGCTCTCTCATGACCACTTAAGGGTGCAGTTGTTGTTCCTTTAACAGCATCTTCTCAACCAACTCAGTGTATGGATTCCCGTGTTCCACTTGCTCAGCAGGGAGATAACTTCTTCTCCTTTCCTCTTCACAGACCTCAGAGGAATCATATCAGAAGCATCTGGGGAATCACAAACAACAGCAGCCCTGTATAGGCTCACTGGCTAGAGGGTCTTCTTTCTCATGGCCTGCATTTCCACTAAGAATTAAAAACAGCAGAAACTTCAAACAGACGCACCAGTGACATCTTTCTTTTAATTAAGATTTACTTGATGGGTAAAGACTCTTTGAGATTAACATTCATGCTGCAAAGTTTTATAATTTATGCCCAGTGTGGGTAATGGATGCTGTCACACTGAGATATGAAGAGCATCCACAGAGACTCTCCTTCTGCACAGTTTCAGTTTCCTGAAATCCACCACAGTCCAAAATAATGAATGGAAAATCCAAGAAATAAACAATTCATAACTTCTAATCTCACACTGTTGTGCATAGCATGGTAAAACCTGGCACCATCCTTCTGCACGCTGTCTTTCCATCCCCAGATTTGAGCCAGCCCTGTCTAGAACATCACACTGTGTACACTACCTTCTGTAAGACACCCAGGAGCCATCTCAAGGTCAGACAATTGCAGCCCTGCTGCAGCATCTAGATCAAGTCAAACTTAGTATGCTCACTGAGAGACCCAAAGCCCAGCAGTCAGACACTCACAACTGGGAGACACCAGAGAGAAGCCGGAAAGCACTTGCTCAAAACAAAAAGATGAAGGTTTTTTACTTAAGGAAGAAAACCTCCATACACTGAGGATGCCAGTGTCCAAATTAAGAACACATCTCCTGACATGAAATTTCAAGGAAAAGAGAAACAGGGCTACTTTTGCCACTGCACCTCAGATGCACACAGTTACAGGGTTCAGTCTCCCTGTGCCTCCTGGTGTGCACCTGGCATGGGAAACTCTGTATATGGGGATCTTTTAGTTGGTTCATGCTTCTAGTTGTTTTGAATATGCTTTTATCAACCAAGGAAAATATAAACTATAAAATCTGTGTGTCCTGTTCTCCACATGCACAATAAGTGATTTTGGTTGAGTATTCAGAAATTTTTTGGTAATGCAGAAGAAAGGAAGTAGGGGAGAGGGGGAGGGAGGGAAGGAAGAAGAAGGGAGGGAGGGAAAGAGAGAGAGGAAGAGAGAGGAAGAGAGAGAGACAGAGAGAAGAAGGGAGGGAGAGAGGAACAGGGACAGGGAGAGGGAGAGGGAAAGGGAGTAGGAGAGGCAGAGAGAATAAAAAGGAAAAGGGTGACGCACCCGTATGTCACTCAGGTATACATATGTTCACTTCTACATAAAGCATCTGAAGTGACTCAAGGAGTAGATGATGAAATATTAAGCCATGCACAACATACTAGCAGTTACAAAAATGCAAACAAGAACTGGAATTTCAGCTAGGAAGAGCATAACTAGACACGGACATGGACATCCACAGGACAACGGTACAGACAAGCTGCAAGGAACTCTGGAGAAGGCATGCAGTGCTTCCTCTCATCAATCTACCCTCTTTCCAAACGTCAACCCATGCCTAAGGGCCTAGTCTGTCCCTTACCTGGACTGAACATTTCCTTAAAAGCACACTGTAATCTGACTCTGTGTGTGTGTGTGTGTGTGTGTGTGTTCTGTGCCTACATATTAGTTTGGAAAGCAAATATTTCTGTGTAGATTTTCAAGGGTAATCAGTAAGCAGTTGTTTTCTAGAAACATCCATACTTACAGGAAACAGCTCACTATCCATGACTCAAAGACCTTGGTGACACATACTGTCATGGCTTCTATCTAGATATCTCCCCAAAGTCTAATATGCTCATAGCTAAGACTTTTCAAAACTAACTGGATCTACCATGTGTGATTATGAGGTTGTATGGATTTTGCTAAATTAATTCATTAGTTAGGATTAGCATGATTCTTGGTGGAACCAGCTGAAAGTCTGGAATCCTAGGTGGGATAAAAGGGAAAAGGAAGGTGGATTCTTACTGCTTGCTACCTTCTGTTTTCCCTGCCACGGATGTTTTCTCCTCTGTGATGCTTGTCTGCCATGCCACCCTGTCTTGAAGCCAGCCAAGGATGGACTGAAATCTATGCAAACTGTGAGCTGAAATGAACCTTTAGTTCCTTTAACATTTGGGTATCAGATAGTTTGTTCCAGTAACAAGAAAATTAACTAAAAACATGCCTTAGGAGCAGGGCCCCAGAGATCAGGATTCCAGCCATCCCATTCCACCTGGCTGCTGCTCCTAGCCCTGCCCCTGCCGAGGTGGGCTGGAGCACACTGCCTCTCCTACCTCTGTGCATCCTACCCCTCCTTGTATGGATGGTGAAGGACAACACACCAGTCTTAACCCAGGTTAATTTCATGGTTCTAAAACTCAGCAAAGCAAAAGAAAATGAGTTTTATATGCCTCAGCTTCCAGGTCCAATGCGTAATACATGCTTTCCTATGTTCCTCTCAAGTCCTGCTAGAAGCCCTCTTTCTCCCTGTGTGAGCAGGACACATGTGACTGTCCCAAAGAAATGCAACTGTCCTGACAGCTCTTCAACTTAGCACAGTGTGCACAGAGGTCCCTGCAGTCAATCTACAACATCCAACTCAGTCGTCAAGGTCCATGCAGTCCACAATGGCCCAGTGCCCTGTGGAGTAGAGCATCTGGCTCTGCATCCTCCACATGCACACAGTGTGACCTAAAAGCCCACACCACACATAGGCACATGCTATGAGTTTGAAAGTGTTTCCATCTTTCACCTCCTAGAATAGACCTTTGTGTCTTACATTGTGTGCATAAGAAGAAGGCTATTACATTTGAAGAGGTCTGGCATGAGTCTCTGCCAACTCCAAATGCCCACAGAAGTTGAGCCCACAGTCCTTGGGGTGCCAGTGTTCCAGTAGGGTGCTTCAGGCATAAAGATTTTTCTACAACCAGAATGACAATAGGTGTGTACACATTCTCACTGGACTGCTGGCTGGGATTTAGGTCCATGTGTAAAGAGGAGTAACAAAGTGCAGGAACACAGCTATTTCCACCCACTGATAATTATGTAAGAAGAATGTACCAAGCAGAAAAGAATCTCATTTACAAAAAAAAAATGCATGCATAGCCCATACAGCCTATAGACTGGCAAGGATTCAGGGTAAGAATTTCTCCAGATGTCAGTCTGTGAACCAGCTCATAAAATGAGCTCCCTGATTCACCACTGGCAAGGGTGAGCTCCACTCCATGAAGGTGCCTTGTCACCCCTGCCACAGTAGGTGCAAACAACTGGCCCTGAGGATGGAGAATCGGCTCTGCTCCAGAAGAATTTGGGGAAAAGCTTCTGTGGTCCACACAGCCTCTGTTACAGCAAGAGGGCACAGTGAAAGGATGGCTGGGAATGTGGAGCTCTGTTCAGTGAAGGAAAGGAGAGCTCTCCCGTTTATTTGTTGTTTTTCTAACACAATGAGTTCTTACCCTGGGGCACTTGGAAAGACATACACCCAGTAGGAACATAAACATGGAAACTTGGGAGGAAAAGGTACTCAAGATTTCGTTAAAGTCTCCAATCACAGTGTTTTCACACACACTAACAAGAGCATCAGATCCTCCAAACAGGAACACAAAAATGCTGCCTGGCAGTCCTGAGAGCTGAGGAAAGGTTAACAGTTTGCTTTTCCACCTGGCTGATGGCCATGCTGTAGAACAGAAGACGTGTTGTTTAACTGGATCTTTCCTACACTGCTGTGTGCAGGGTCTTCTAGTTTGAAAAGAAGACTGTTGTGGCTTTCAGTTTCCATCTTTTTTCTAAATCCTGAGGAAATCCAATGTGTAACTGGAAAAAGACATTTTAAGACTTTTCCATTTCAAACACTTTCCTCTCCTAAGTCCTCTTGAGAGACCAGCACACTCTCAGAGTACACGCACACAGTAAAACACTGCAGCTGCAGCAGACAGAAAGGGAGCCAATGGTTCTATCACGATAATTTCTAAAACAAAGGAGGAAGGGAGGGAGGGAGGGAGGGAGAGAGAAAAGGAGAGTGGGACAAAGGGAGAGAACACAATGGTGGCAACACTGCTCTGCTGGGCCTGGCCTGTGTGAAGAGGGAACCCCTGTTCCTCAAGGCCTCCTCCTTGCACTGAGTGACTATGACACCCCAGTGACCCTGGCAACACTGCTTCAACTCCAGTTTCTTTCCACAGCCCTTCTGCAAGCCATCGTTGTGACCACATTTCATTGCTTTAATAACCAAAGAGCCTGGGTGGCAATGATAAAGCTGAGAATCCAGCCAGGCTGTGGGCTTACAGCAGGTCAAGGGTAAGAGGAAGGACACCAGCACCTCTGACAGACTCTTCTGAGCCAAGTCTGGGGTCTGGTGGCAGCCACTAAGCAATGCCGTATTTCACAGAAGAGATAGGAAAAGAGACCTCTGACCATGGAAAGGGACAGACATGGCACGTGTTCTGGGCCATGACTCTGTGCCCTGGTTTTCCTCTCCTATAAAATGCAGAAATTAGAGTCTCTACTTTCTGAGACACGAGGAATAAATCAGTCAGTGCCTACAAGGGTTTCTCACCTTCCAGGCACAGACTACACCTCCATAAGTTAACTTTTATTTTCAGTACTTCCTCCATTTTACCTTTGTTATATCAGTTACAGCTGATGACATATTGAACTGAAAACCATGAGGACAGTGCAGGTATATACTTAACTTTCTGAAGAGTGTTTAGGAAAAGAATAAAATGTCCCTGCTCCATGAGGAAGGGCCAGCAGGCCATGGGGGGAGGTCTCCAGCTGGACCTGGGACTGGGCCAAAATCTGAGTGAGGCATTAAAAACACTTTGAGAGGATCGCTGATCTACTGTCATAGACAACCTCTCCCCTGAGCTTGTGGTGGGAAGTTTAAAAGATTCCAGAGATGATGAGGACAGCCAGAGTGCATAGTCACTGTCTTGTATTTACCAGCAGACTCATTATCCCAGAGAAATGCAAGTCTGTAAGATAACATGACACAAATGGATGCAACCTCTTCAGATCAAAGGGTGCTAGAGCTGCAGGTCTCCTTCTCATGGGAACCTGAAGTGGCAGGTGACCCTTGGCAGAGGAAGTCTGCTTGGCATCAAGGACAGGAAGGGAGCAATGCACTTAAATGCATGCTTCAAAGGACATGAACAGTAACTACTTTCGTACAGCTCTCACTTCCTCATGACTAATTTCTGGATGCTGGCAAGTCCTTCTGGAAAAGGAAGGGGTTGTTAATGAAGCGTTCTGGGGCAAGCTCTCACTGGTGCTCTGAGAAGAAACACTTGACAAAGGATTAGTTAGGTAGTTCACACCTCATCTCCAGAGGCATAGAGACCTCAAGGATCCATGTAAGAGGTAGGAAACCATCATGTCCATGTGCATAACCCCTCCCATTTTAGTTCCCAGATGACTCTGTAGCCTGTATCGTCAACAGGCTTTGCACAGGAAAATAAACATATAGAACCAAGGAGTTAAATTTCTTCTCTCACGCGGAAAGTGTGTGCTTGATATGTTTTTGTTGAATTCAAAAGGAGTTCATGAACCTTGAGGAAATAGTCTAAAGAAGAAAAGTCATTGCAAAAGAATGCTCCTCCCTAGCCTTCTGCACTGTGGGCTGCACACGATGCTCTGATACACAGACGTTTGAATCAGGATGCAATTCAAAGAGAGGACCAGGCAGCCCCTAGGTTCTGCTCTGCTTCTCAAAAGCTCAACTCACTCACGTTTGCGGTTCCTAACTATGTAAAACAAAATCTCTCTCACAACCAGCCTGCTCTCAGGATCCTCCAGCTACCCCAGAAGCTGACCCTGGAGCCGAGCAGCCCAAATTCAACCCCAGTTGCACTGCTATAAGGGGAAGGCATCCTTAAGCTTTCTTTGCCTCAGGTTCCTTGTTTGTAAAATGCAGATATTAAATGCCCTCAACTCACAGGGGAATTGTGAAGAGTAGAGCAGAGTTAGCTGAGGTAGTAGTGCCTGATTCTTAGTAATTGCTACCATGTTATAAAAAATGATAATTCTCTTCATTCTCACCTTTGCTTTATGCTGGCAACTGTTTGTAGCTGTTTTTCTGTGATTCTCATACAAGGTGAGGTGGGCGGCAGAAGCCAGGAGGGCAGCGACTGCTGAGGAGGCCGAAAGCAGCCCCTGAAGCTCTCCCAAAACGAGCTGCTGGGTTAGCTAGGCAAGGAAAGGTCTTAGTTTGGTTGTCTGATCTGGAAAGCAAAACAAAACAAACAAACAAACAAAAAAAAAACAGGGAAAAAAGAAAATCAAAAGTAAAGAGCAGCTTGGTGAGCAGGGAACAATGACTGGGGTCTGGATCAGTGAACAGAACAGCAGCTGGGGATGCTTCTAAATGTAAGACCCTGCACTTCCTCCCTGCAAAATGGTCTCCCATTTCACCCAAAGGAAGCACAGGTGTGCCACAGGCTGTGCAGTCTGACTCCTCTGACCTCATCCCCTACCATTCAGCCTCACTGGCCACCCTGCTGTCCCCAGAACTTGCTAGTCGCATCCCCACCCTGGGGGCAGTGTACTGGCCATTCATTCTCTGTATACAAAACATTTATCCTTGTGACTACATGGATAACAAACCCAGCCTTCCTCAAAGTCTTTGTTCAGAACTTGAACCTATAACAGTGATGCCCATAGCAGTGAGCTTATAACACTTGAGCCTACAACAGTGACAGCAAACTTTTCAAGGCTGTCAATGGTACAAACAATCTGGCTGCATCGTGGGTGCTGTAGGTTCACCACCCACAGGTTCACTGACCTATAACTTGAAATTGTAACTGCCTACTTCCCCCTTTCTGAAACACATTTTCTTTTTTGGTTGCCTTCGGAACTTTTTATGTTTTGGTACCTTAGACAAAACTTGGACCTTGCTCCTGCCAGGTAGGTGTTCATGCTGCTAAGCTATATCCCTGGCCCACTCAGAGCCCTTTATAGCAACACTTAAATCTCTACAACATATTATGGAGTTTCTTTATCATGCTCATTATTTATCATCTCCCCTGCAAGAGTCAGAGCTCCCAAATAGAAGGGGTCTTTGTGCATTTTCCTTGCTGATGAATTTCAACCTGGAGAGTATTGCTTGGCACACAGCAGGAGCATGCTGTCCTTTTCTCTTGAATGAATGACTTCAGCCTGAAGATTAGGAGAAAGCAGCAGAAACTCAAATTAATTCTATTTTTAATATTCTGCTTGGAGTTTGGAAAGAAATTACATGAAAACATGCTGTACAACTTCTTTTTTAAATTTTCTTGATACCAAGAATCAAACTCAGGTACCTTCCAGGCAGGTACTGTGCCACTCAGGTATATTATATCTCCAGCCCTGTAAACTCCATATTCCTATCCCCAACCTAACTGGCTGCTCTGTGAGCCAGAGAAGGGTTTCAGAAAGAAGCTCTCAGAGGGCCAGCCAGATAGCTCAGTGGATTAAAGTGCCTGCTTAGGCAGAGTCCAGGGGGCTGGGGTTCTATCTCTGGCATGCTGTTCTGGGCAGGCGATTAAGACTGGGTGTGGTGGTGAATGCCTGTAATCCCAGCACTTGGGAGGCTGAAATCAAGAGGATCACTATGAGTCTGACCTGTGTAGCGAGACTCTGTAAACCCTGTACCAAGTACAGAAAGAAAGAAGAAAGAAAGAAAGAAAGAAAGAAAGAAAGAAAGAAAGAAAGAAAG
>NDGN011381201.1:0-38955 GCA_002564285.1 Tympanoctomys barrerae | reverse complement strand
GAGCACTAGCCGAACCCCCAGGTAGCTGGCCAAGGGGGTTAACATGAGCACTAGCCGAACCCCAGGTAGCTGGTTGAGGGGGTAACAGTCGCAGACACAGTTTCCACCCCTGAGCAGCGCATCCCAGCGCGCCACGGCCCCCGTGAGCCTGAGTCCCCCGAACGCCTCCTGGGGTCTGCAGGCTGGCTCGGCGTCCTGTGGCATCATGCAGTCTTTCCCATCCTCTGCAAACCCAAGCTCTGAGTTCTCCAACAACCAGCTGATGTGTGCCCATCTGCCTCTCTTTTCTTACCTACTGGGCAGTGGGGGGCAGCTCTCCGGGGGCTCCTGGCATAACAGGGCACCTGGGTCCGGCCGCCTGCTGGGTGTCGGCTCTTAGTGCCACTGGCCTCCCTGCTTGTGGAGCATCAGGGTCCTGATCCCGTCTGCTCCTGAACTCCCGGGAACCAGACGTGCCTTCCCTTCCCTTTTCTTCTGAAAATGGCTTGTGTGTGTGACTCGGGGCGGGCTGCAGGGACGCTGCGTGCTGGTGCTGCAGGCTCGTCCTGCAGGCTCCCGAGGAGCTACTGGGGCTCTCACTGCCCCTGGCGATGCCCGTCCTTGTCAAATGCCGCCTATTTTCCCTGTGCCGGAAAACAAGATGAGCCTCAGAGATGTTCCAGCCTCCTCCGTGGGCATCTAAGGCTAGAGCAGGGACCTCTCACTGCCTGTTTTCCTGTCCAAGTGGAGTAGAAAGAGGCCTCCATAGAGCCAGGAGCTGGCGGTCACTGAGCTGCCTCTGCTGTGGCCCTTGGAGCTGTGCCCCATGGCAGCAGGCCCTGTGTGGCTCCACCCGGGAGCACAGGCCACCACCCAGGGTCCTGGCCTCCCAGCAGGTGGTGTCATGCATGGAGTGGCCAAGCTGGGGCCAACCACTGGGCATCTGCACGGCCTTGCACCTTCTGGATCTGCTTCGTTGCTGGCTGCCCACTATGGGCCACACGTTAGCATCCTACCCCCAAAATACACCAGGCAGGACCTGGCCAGGGTGGGACACGCACCTTGGGCACACGCTTGTGACGCCAGCACTGTGGGAGGCTGAGGCAGGAGAACCCAAGGTCGAGTCCCACCCAAGCAATTTAGCAAAGAGCAAGAACCTGTCCCCAAGTCAAAGGACTGGGGTGTAGCGCCTCATAAAGGCCTGGATCTGACCAGTCTCTCCCTGTCCTCTCCTCCTTCTCTCTTCCCGCCTCCCCCTTCTGGACCCAGGTGGCTTCCCCAGAGAGTCCCATGAACAGGTAACTCGCATTCATGCCAGAACCTGAGGAAGACAGAGGACTGCCTGACCCATCCCACGCAGCCAGTGTCCCTGGCCCCAAAATCAGAAAAAGACACTAGAAGAAAGACAATGGGATATCAGAAACAGCTGTGAGGCCCAGAAGAGGCCGGTCCTAAGTGTGGGGTGGGCTGTCTCGAAGCCATCGCGTCCCCCAGTCAGCAAACAGAAGAGTAAAGCTCATGGCTCAGCTCAGCAGCCACATAGAGACTATTTCCAGTATCCAATGTCCAGTTCTGATTTTCTTTTAAAGAGCTCTCTCTGAGGTAGAAAAGAACTTCATCAAACTTGATCAGAGTTATAAGGAGAGGAGAGAGGAAGGGACGAAGGACTTGGATTTACACTCACACGCAGTAGCCGGGTTAATTCTGTTTCTTGTGTAGTTGTCCCATGAGTCCCAAGCAGTAACTGCAGGGTTTTCTTTGTGAGTCTGGAGATCAAACCCACAGGTGCGCTGCCACTGAGCTACATCTCCCAGCCCATCTTTATCTTTTCTGTTGAGGCAAGGGCTTGCTCAGTCATAGGGGGCTAAGTGGGACCTTGGGAGCCTCCCTCCTCGGCCTCCCTCGGGGCCAGGAAGCAGGTATGTGCCTTGGCTGCCTGCTGCAACCTTGACCTCCCTCCTGCCTTCTGCATGTCTGAGCTGTACAGCCGCTCGACCTCCTGTCCTCTGTCCCGTCCCTCCTCCTCCTCCCCCAGCGACGGGCGCTGACCCATAATAAACTGTGTCTGGGCAGACAGACTTCCTGCTTTGGCCTCCATGCGTGCTGTGGTGGGTTTTTGTGCTGCTCTCAGACAAGCAACAAACCCCAGGCATGGAGGTGACGGGCTCCTCTCCACCCAGGGGCCTGGTGTTGGGGACCCTGGGGCACCTCACTGTGGCAGACACACGGCCCTCCCCGCCTTCAGCCCCAGCACCTATGGAGGGCCAGTTGCTGCCCCCTTCTCTGTCCCCCTCTCTCTCTGGGAAGTGCCCCCGGTGCTGTCCCCATTGCCCGTCCTCCCTGTGGCCCTTTCCCTGCTTCCTCTGAGGCTCCCATCCTGCTCCTCCTGGCCCCGGGGTGGCTCTGACCACTCACATCCTCTGCTGGCTCCACACTGGGATTTCAGGTGCTGGGAGGAGCGGGCATCCCCACCGTACCGCCACCAGAGTCCTTTCCTATGGGGACGGGGAGGTTGTGTCAGGCCAGGGCAGGGTGGCTTAGTGCGCAGTCCCATCTCCCGACAACATATGCGGGACCCACACCTCGGAGGAGAGGTTTCCTGGAGCTCAGCTTCGAGAGTGTCTGGCCCAGAGCTGCAAGTCTGGGCAGGAGTGAGCGAGCTGTTCGCCCCACACTGCCAGGAAGCACTTGGAGAAGCAGCTGGGGACCGGAGCCACCTTCCAGGTCGCACCCCAGCGACCTCCAGGCAGGACCTGCCTCCTACACGGCCTGCCTGCACTCTGCAGTGAGGAGCACAGCACCCATCCGTGATCTACCACCTCCCGAAGCAGGGGGCTTGGGGACCTTCTAGGTCTGAACAGTGGCAGGGCAGAAGGGGGCAGCAGGTGGCGCTGGGAGGGCTGCAGGGAGCTGCGCCCAGGGTCCTTGCCCACTTCCCCACAGTGCAGCATCTGCAAGTGTCCTCTACATGTGACGGCACATGCCCCGGCCACCGCCGGCCTGAGTAACCGCATGTCTTGGTTGTAGGTGCCCTTGCTCGTGTGAAGCACGGCAGAGGCCAGCCCTGGCAGGAGCCCACCCAGGAGACCCTGTCACTGCCCCCAGGAGTCCACCCAGAAGACCCTGCAACTGCCGCTGGAGACCCCTGTGGCAAGGAACAAGATCTGTGGCGACTCTACACAGGCCAAATGTGTGCGGAGGGACCCGGGCGCAGGGACATCCTTGCTGGGGACGGTGTGCCAAGGAAATAAATGCCTTGTCTCTCAATGCAGAGTGGCCAAGAGCCAGCCTGGGGTCAGGAGGCGGGGACTCACTCGGCAGGGCTAGGGCCGCAGCTGGGTCTCAGGTCTGCGCACAGCGAAGAATCAGCTTCGGACCCCCGGGCCCTGCGCTCGGACCACAGACGGGTGGGTAGAATCGTCTCCTTGTTCAGAGTCCTAACTCTAGGGCAAAACCCACAAATCAAGAGAAGTAATCACTGTCACAGCTCCCTGCTGCTGTGCGCTCTGGGACAAGATGGCCTTGTCCAAGATGATCGTTGCTGGCGATTAAACTGTTGGCTTCTTTCTCCTCGGCATTTAAGGCTGAAGCTCACAGGCGCCCTCAGAGCGCGAGCTGACCCTTGAGCCGGAGTCTGCTTGGTCTGGGTCGGGCACTCGCGTCCTCCAGCCGTGACCGCGACCCCCGGGCTGTGAGGTGCAGCGGGTCTCTGCCGCCAACCCGCTGTACGGAGCCCACCACCAGGGGCGGGCAGGGGCAGGTTGCTGGTATGGGGTGGGGCTGGGCTTTGTGACTGAGGCTTGGCCACCAGCCCGAGCCACGCATATCTGTAGAACTCCTGCTCCATGGAGCAAAACCAAGTGAGTCAGAAATCAAAAGGACCCCGTGGAACTAATTTCACTTTAGCACAAAGGGCAGACAGCTTCGCCGCTGCTTCCGGGCCCAGCCAGGGCTTCTCACCAGATGCACGCAGCTGAGCGCTCTGGGCGACCCAGCCACTGCCAACCGCCCTGGCCACGGCCGTCCGCTGTTTTCATTCAGTGCCACAAATAAACAGAGATGGAACCAGCCCTCCTGTGTTTTTCACTACGCCGTCTGGACGCGCCTGCTGCCACAAGGGAGGAATGCACATGTGGCTGAGAGGGGGGCGCCGCGGGAGGCTGAGGTGGGCAGGACAAGGCAAGCTTGAGCGTGGCCTGGGCAATTTGGCAAAATCCTGGCTCAAAATGAAAAACGCAGAAGGCTGGTGTGTCTCTCAGTGCAAAGGCCCTGGATTGAATCCCCGGTACAGAAGGTGCGAGCGATGGATCGAGAGCCTCACTGCGGCCGCCGCGCTCCCCGAGACCTGCAGCGGGACACCCAGGGTTTCCCGGAGCTGGAGGCAGGGGCTCTGGGGGTGGCCACAGGGGCCCTCCTCCAGCACCCAAGCCTGGGCTCGTGGGTCATGTGAGAGTGGGAGCATCCACCCCAGCCCCAGTTTCCCCCACCCCCGCAACCGGCTGCCTTGGCATTTTCATTCCTTCATTGAAATGCAGACAGGCCCTTCCCCCTGAGTGACACTCCCAGCCCTTTTTTAAACTTTTGAGACGGTCTTGCTAGGTGCCTGAGATAGGCAGGCCTGGCTCAGCCATGAGATGCTCCTGCTTCAGCCTGCACCGCCCTGCCACTCTCCAGGGCCTGTACTCAGACTACCCACATGTGTAGGCTGTAGAGGAGCTGACCTGATGGAAAGCCCTGCCCAGGGAAGGTGGAAGCCCTGCCAACGTGCACGGTCTGTGCATGTGAGCTGGTGGCCTTGTGGGCCCTCACTTCATTCAGCGGCAACTTTGCAAAGCTGCTGCTGCTCAACTTCGTGATAACCGCCCCCTCCAACAGGGCGGAACTTGCTTTCCCCAAATACACTCTTATGTATTCATGCTTTCATGGCTTGCGTGGAAATTCTATTCATGCTGCAAAGCCCAGTGCTCTCCATAGCCACACCCTGCCCTGTGGAAAGGGACTCCTCCCATACCTGTGGTCACTTCTCACTGGAACCCATTAAACTTAGTGGTAGTCAGCTCCCTAGGCTGTGTGGCATTCGTGGGGGATCTTCAAGCCTGGGACACAGGTGAAGGGCAGGCCTGTGTGGAGCAGAGTTGAGTGTACCAGGGTGGCGGGAAATTCTAAGCTCACAGCTGTACTCAGCCGCCGCTCCTGGGCAGCTGCCCAGCCCCGGAAGGACAGCGCTGCCGTGTGCAGAGGGACTCCAAGTAGCAGGGCCACTGAGGCCACAAGGGACCCAGATGTTTCCAGGTCTGAGCCAGGCAGAGAGGGCACAGCAGTGAGGACCCGGAGTCAGCCGAGTTGGGCTGGGACTCGGGGTGGGCAGAGGACTCAGAGGTGTGGCCAGGTGCACAGGGAAGCTGGGCGTCATGTGGTGACAGACTCACTGCTGTGGCCTGGGCTCTGGGACACACAGCAGAGGCCAGGCCCCGGGTACAGCCGGGTCTGATTCTCATGGGCCACGCAGGGCCATAGTGGTGCTCAGGGTGAGCCTGCAGTGGCTGCCTGTCCTGGGCTGCAGGCTGCTTTGCCACCTGCCTCTTCCCTCCTGTGCACCAAAGGCGCAGCTGTCGCTCGCCTGCCAGGCCCTGGGCTCAGGGCTGGCTCGCTGCAGTGTAGATGGAGGAGTCAGCCCAGCAGAGGTCCTGGCATCCCAGCGCCCTGCAAAGCCAGGGCACCCGTGTGGGCACAGCTGTGTGGCTTCCCACCGTCCCTCTGCTCAGAGCACCTTGACGATGGGGTGCCCGGCACCTGCGGGGTGCCCTCTGTACCACGCCCAAGAAGAGCCTGTTCTTGGAATGGAGGGCAGAGCATGTCCCTGCCGCCATAGGCAGGAGATGTCCGCTCTGCAGAGTTCCTCCCCAGTCCACGTGCTTGGGTCTCTTAGTTGCCCAGGTAACAGTTTCTGGCCCAGTTCTGGCTGCTCCTGTCTTGGAAGCAGCCCACTCACTGCGATGCGTAGCTGGCCTCCGTGATGCACACTATACAAACCAACCCTCAGTTGGCAAGCCGTTCTGCCTCTGTACTTCCTGCTTGCTTATACCATAGAAGCCCTAGGCCACCAGAGGCCAAGGCCTGACATTCTGGGCAGAAGCCCAACCAGTGCCCATCAATGTCCATAAATCTGACTCCAAATCCTGGGTGTCGTTCCAGAGTTTCTGCTCACCGTTGCAACTTCCTGGTCCTTGCAACAAAGGTGGGAGGTGCCTGCCCTCCCCCACACACCTTGGCATCGTCTGGGGCCAAACATGAACCCCACGTCATGGGCATTGCTGGGTAGGGGCAGGGCTCTGCACTGGACCTTGGGGAGCTTCCGTTCCTCCCTGCAGGACCCCAGCTGCAGCCACAGGACACCTGTTCTGGGCTCCGGGTGACCATCAGTGGCTGGGGGCGGGCAGCTATCTGTGCAACAGGTCGCTCTCACTGCTCCCAAAGTGAGGAGCCTGAAGTACGTGACACGGTACACATGTAGGGGCCCCCTAAGCTTCCTGTGTGTGAAGGCTGATGACCCAGGGCGCTGTGCTCACCAGAGGACCTCAGCCCTGGACCCCTTAGGGGCTTTGAGGATGAAGGGGACAGAAGCCATCTTCTCTTCCTGGCCAGGCAAGAGTGACATCAGCCAGTCACCCAGACAGAGAGGGTGGCAGAACAGGAGTGGAGCACAGCTGAGCAGCGAGGCCGCTTCGGAAAGTGATATGGTAGCACTGGGGCCTTGCAGGCAGGGACCTCGTCTTGGAAGCCAAGGAACCACAGGAGTCTGGGCACAGTGGTGGCGAGCGGAAGGTCCCAGAAGTCTCCCGTCCTGAGAAGTGACTGGTCCCGGATGCCGTTCTCCCGAGTAGGGAGATCTATTGATCTACTGATGAGGCTAGAGGTTCGGCTAGAGGTGCCTTGCATCCCTCTCCAGCCTCCCTTCTCAGCCTGCTTCCTGGCTGCAGGGAGCTGAACACTGTCCTGCACTGGGCCGTAGACCAGGGCTTGTGGCCTAGAGCCTCGGCGAATCTCTCAAGCTGTGGGTGCTGAGTATTTTAACCCGGAGACCAGAAGTGGCAGGACGAATCCCAGAGCAGCCCTGTACCCAGGGAGCAGAGGCTGGGGAGAGGGGTCACCGTGGAGCTAGCAGGGAGCTGGGAAGCAGCCGGAGATCAGAGCGAGTGAGAGGGAGGGAGGATTCCCTGGAGCTCCACATCCAGGTGTGGACCACAGTACTGCGTCCTCCACAACATCCCAGCATGGCTGAGGAAGAGCCCCAGCTCAGGGGCTGCAGAGATGAGTGCCTCACAAGCTCAGAATCACAAGATTCTCCACAGTCCCAATGAAAGCACTAGAGTTAACACGGTTGTAGACGACACCACACCAAAGTTGTTCTTATTATGATGTTATGACTATGATAAAAGAGCTTTTTTTTCAGCCAGGCTTGGAGGTGCATACTAGGAACCCCAAAATTCTGGAAGGCTGAGGCAAGATGATTGCAAGTTTGAGCGCAGCCCAGGCAACTTACAGGAGCCAGTTTCAAAATAGAAATAGAAAGGGCTGGGCATGAAGCTCCAGGCAAAGATCTCAAGTTCAACCCCCAGCACTGCCAACACAAGCCACGGAGACAGCGAGAGCAAGCACATCCTGGGGTTCCCGGGGTCACAGAGAATGTACATGGGGTGCACAGTGCCCAGGTCACCTTGCCATGCACCATCCTGCGAGTGAGGGCCAAGGGGCATGCACCCTGCCTGTCATGTGTCCCAGTGGCCAACTCATCACCCGAATGGGGCTACCTGTTTTACAAGAATAGCTTAGTTCTGTCCATTTCTCTGCTCTGAGGCCAGCTCTCTAAAGACCCTGTACAACTGTATTCACTTACCAGTTTTGCTGTCCCTGGTCCACTGTTGAATTCCCTCTTCATGAGCTGAGGGTCCCCCTTTTCCTCTGTTCAGCTCCTTCTGACCACAGCCCAGCCACATCACAGAGGACAGCCACCTCTAATCACTGTCACCTGGAGGCACCTAGAATAATGTCTGGTGCTGACGCCACACCACGCCACCCCAAGCGCCCTGTAGCCTTAACCCTCACAGTGGGCCTTCTACATTTTTGGCCAAAATAGATCTGTAGCCATAGCTCCTTTTGCTTTTTAATTCACATTTTCATGATAACTTCTAACCTTGACTCCTCCTCCACATACTCATTTGCCGACCGCACATCTTGGATTAAGCAGCTGCTAGATTTGGCCACAGCTAACTGCATACCTGTTTCACTTCGGAAAAGAAGTGGTATTTTTATTGAGATAGCAATACATTGCAAAAAAATTGGGGGGAAGTTATGATGTACATATATAGAGTACCATTTGTCTATTTTTATTTTTAGATTTCTGCATTTTTTAAAAACTAGGTTCAGTCTAGATTTATTTTATTAAATTCCTGCTTTTGTATTTGCATATGCTGTTCCACTGTAAAAACGAGGCATGCAGATTGCACTGGGCAGAGGGCACAGTGGTGGCCGGCGGAAGGTCCCAGAAGTCTCCCGTCCTGAGAAGTGACTGATCCCGGGCGCTGTTCTCCTGAGTAGGGAGATCTATTTATCTACGGATGAGGCCAGACCTGTGGCTAGAGGTGCCTTGAGTCCCTCTCCAGCCGCCCTTCCTCTGCAGGCAAGAGAGATTCCATCCTCTCTCTTCCTCTGCACCATCCCTTACTCAATTCCTCTTCTTTTTCCTTTCTCTTCTTTGATGATGGTGAGACCTTGAAGGTTTTGCTATTATAAGAAAGTAGCAGCTTTTGATATGAACTGTAATGATCTTTTCCAAAGAAGGAATCTGACATGGTCTTGTACTGCATTTTGGTATATCATGAGTGTAGAATTTTGTTAAATGCTTTCTTGACATCTATCAAACTGATAACCAGATTTTCTTTTTAGAATCTTCCCTAGTCCCGAGTCGCCTTTTCATTTCTGGAATAAGCACTATTAGGTCCCAATAAATCTGGGCTTAAGCATGAGGCTCGATTCAGTTGTTTTGTTTGGTAAATATGGACAGATATGAACAGGCGAGACTCTTCTGCACATAACATGAGCCCTCGTGGCCTTCTGCTTGAGAGCTCTGGAACGTGTTAGGGAGCACTGCGGTTTTCTTAGGCGTAGTGGTTTGCTAGGAGTCCCTAAGAATAGGTGAGAGAGAGAGTGCTTACCACTCTCATGGCTTTCTCTGCTGCTTCTGTGGATATTGGTCCTGAGCAAACACTCTTCTCTCCTGGGATCACCTTTAGGGAGCTGTATTTTCCTCTGAAGTCGCCCATTCGATCGAGGCTGTAAAAGTGAGTTGCAGAATTTTCTGCTCAACATGTGACTTGTTTTATTCCTTCTTTTCTAAGGGTTATTTTCACATCAACTCTTCATTTTGGGTATTTGGTACTTCTGTTTCCTGTTTCTGTCTCCTTTTTAAAATTAAGATGGGAGCTGGGTTATTGTTCAGCAGCATAAGTGCCTGTCTAGCAAGCGCAAGGTCACAAGTTCAATCCTTGGTACTACAAAAAATAAAATAAAATTAAGATGACCATCGACTTGGCAAATTATTCATTTTTTGATTATAGTTTTTACTGGTATGAATTTTATATCATTGTATTGTTTCCATTATTGCTCTTTTCAAGATGTTTTGAAACTTTGTTTTACTTTTCCCCTTTGAATCTCGAGTTGTTCAATGCCCAACAGTCGTTGGGTGAAATCACACAAAATAATCATGAAAAATCCAGTGAGGCGAGCCCGACACCTGCCTCTACTTGCTGTGTTGTTTCTGCTTTAAGCTTATGTTTAAATCACTGACATTTTAAAAAAAATTAGCGTTTACTTTATTGTAGGTTGGCTATGAGCATTATGAATGAGTCTTTTGGAGAGTTGAAGGTTTTTGCATAAGTTCCAAAATATGATCAATTTTTAGGAAAAGTCCATGCCTCCCGGGAAGGCGATGCACCCTCTCTATAACCTGCTCTCTGCATCCTGTATGCCTTGGCCCGGGGGACCCGGGGACCCCGCCCCTAGACTCTGTCGCTCGGCTATAGGCTGGGAGAAAATTGCTCTTTATAGATGTGTTTTGAGCCTTTGCACAGCTGCCTCAGCCCCGCGACAGTAACCCCTGATTTCTTTTATTTATTTTGATCACAGCAGCATCCGTGACTTTTTATACTTAAGTTTCTGAGTCGGGAGTTTCAGCTCTGTCTTCCAAGTGGCGGTGCTGGGCTTTGGTCTGTCCGCCGGGTTGATCTTTTTGGGGGTGAGTTGAGGTAACGTATATTTATCAATTTAGCCAATGTTTTGATCTTCCATGTTGTTTATATTTCAATATGCATTTTTTAAAATTTTTAACTAATTTGTAAAAATATAAAAATTGTACACACGTATAGACTACAATATGATGCTTCACTATATCTATGCATTCCATGATGTTCAAATCATGTTAGACACGTCTTTATCCTCCAATAAGTATTGTTCCCTTAAGGTAAAAACATTCAGCATCCCTTCTTCAAGGGATTTGTTTGTTTGTTTTGAGATAGGGTCTTGCTATGCAGTTCAGGCTGGCCTTGAGCTCACTTTGTAGCCAGGCTGGTCTTGAATTTGCAGAGATTCTCCTGCCTCAGCCTCCTGAGGGCTGGGATTACAGATATGTACCACCTCGCTGGGCCTCTTCAGCTTTTTGAAATGAACAGCACTGCCCCGCCCTGTGGACCCCTGAACTCTCCCCTCCTTGCCCTCCCTTCCTCCCTACACAACCTGGTAGCTGTGGCTGAGTACCCCCAGCCCCCAGGACCCCCCAGTCCACTCTCCTCTCCTCGGAGATCAACTCTTCTGGGCTCCCCATGGCGCTGAGACGCAGTCCCCTTGTCTTTCTGCGCCTGGCTTCTTTCGTGCAGCATAATGAACCCCACTTCCACCCCACAATGAAAAGCTAAGCTAATCCAGGAGGCAGTGGCTTTCTGATTCCTGATCCAGAAGAAAATGAGTCTTGCCCTGGACCAGGGGCTTCGGGGTGAGCTGTAGAGCCTGGTGGATGCCCCCCAGGAATGAGGGTCCCGGGAGAACAGGGCCCCTGAGCTTCAGAGGAGAAAGGCGCGCAGCCAGCCAGTCCCAGGTGCTTGTGCGGATTCTGCTCCCACCAGGCCTTCTCCGTCCTGGCTCCACCCACAGTCACACCCAGAGCTTGCCCGGTCCTGTTCCTTCCTGTTTCTCATCTACACTTTCTCTGCCCTGGTCCTGCAGAAGCTTGAATGACATTTGCCACACACTGATGAGAGAAGCTAGCCCAGGGCACAGCGGCTCCCGGGAATCTCAACAGCCCCTGAGGCCTGGGGACCTGCCAGCAGGGACACTGTGGAGGACGCTGCGTCAGCACAGGCCTGGTGCCGGCCCTCCTGCGTCCTGTTCGGCACAACCTTCAGGCCTGGAGTGAGACCCACAGACGCCGACAACAGGGAAGACAACGGAGGACCAGAAAATGCCCCGAAGGCCGAGTCAGATCAGACGCCTGCTCGCACCTCGAGCCTGTCAGGACGTCGGCCAACCCTGCTGGCCCTCTGTTTCCACCCCAGTAAAGCAAGCGCTGTGACAACTGCTAGGGTTGCTGGCCTTCAGTTAGAGCGAAGTCAAACGATCCCTTGTCACCAGGGGTAGTTCCCGTAGAGTGAGCGGTCAGAGCCCGCCCCCACCCCAGAGCTGTGAGGGGTGCTCTCGGAGATCTCTGCGGGCGCCAGCTGCATGGAGCGGCACAAGATCCTGCACATGAAGTCATTGCAAGGCCTGCAGGACCGTCGCTGGGCGCGGTGCAGAGACCTGGAGCGCCCCCGAGAGCCTCCCGTCGCGCCAGTCGGTGCCACTGTCCCCGGCGCTCACATCTCGCCTTCAATTCGAATAAAACCCAACTATTTCATGCCTTTTATTGTCAATCAGTGGTCGTAGATAATTAAGACTCTGTTAATTCTTAGCCAAAAGTGTAATTAAGAGACTTCATGATGTCGGTGTGGGGTGAGGGGACTCAGCCGCGGGCGCCAGGCGGCAGCTCGGGCACTCCCTGGAGTTGAGTTAGAATCCTGGTGCTCTCATTCGACATGCACACTGCCTGGCTTCCGGCCCAGGCAGCGCGGGAGCCACGAGGCGCCACGGGGCTCTGCATAGAGATCTGCAGGCCATCCTGGTGCACCGGTGGGGAGGCGAAGGGCAGCATCGCGCGGGGCTCCTCAGAAGAGGGCCGGAAGGCAGAAGACAGGATCGGGGCGGGGGCGTCCGAGCGCACCCTGGGAAGGCAGCCCCAAGGGCCCGTGGTCCTGCGATGGTTCGCTCGTGTTGTGTAGCAGAAACCCCCGAGACTTAGGGAGGGTGACCTGTTTGCTCAGGGCCCCGGATTCTCCATTCTTGAGGACGCACGTACGGGTCAGGGTTCTCGGGCGAGCAGAGCCCCCGGCAGGTCCCTTACGAGGACTTGGCGAGGCAGGTGGTCTGCGTGCAGCCCCTGCGCCTTCCCCTGCCACATGCCGCGGCCTCGCTGCTTCTGCCTTGGAGCAGCCGACCGTGGCCCGCAAGCTCTGGAGCCGTGAGCCCTCGAAAACTGTCCCTTCTGCTGTGGGCGTTAGGCGTTGCGTCCAGTGATGGGGACCGGCGCGTCCCGGCTCCCATCCGAGCCTGGGCCTGAGTCTGAGGAACTAACGCCCAGCTCGCGGAGAGGCAGGCGGAAACCGTCCCTCCTCGACGTCCCTCCTGCTCGCGCGTCTCACAGGCAGGCGGGATGCTGCCGCGCAGCCTGAGGATGCCGCCCGCGGGCTCCGCGCTCGTGCGCTAGGCCGGCAGCCTTGCTTGATCAGCCGCAGGCGTGGACACAGGCCGGAGAAGAGACCCCGGGCCGCTTCGTCCTCCACGGTCCGCCCCTCCAGTGGGGACCAGGCCACGCGCTTGCAAGCCTGAGATGGGAGCGGGAGGGAAGGCCTGGGCAGGTTCTGCCGCAGGGTGCGGAGAGGAAAGTCTAGAACTTGCGGGCGGAGCGCTGGGCTGCACATGCGACCTTCAGGTCCTGCGCAGGACGCGAGGGAAGCCCCGCCAGAGCCAGCTTTGGACGCCCCCGCAGGGACGGGAGGTGAGCAGCCGCCGGGGTCCACACCGCGAGGACCGGCACGTGGAGGGTCAGCTGATTGAAGCCGACTCCATCTTGCCCAATGGCAGAGGGAGCCCTACACAGCTATGGCTGAGGGCTTCCTTAGCAAACACTTGATTCTCAAGAGCTTACCAAAAAATCTAAATTATATTAACGGTGTGTGATTTTGTTGCTTTCAAAATTACCTATGGTAGGGCCGTGGAGATAGCTCAGCGGACTAAGGGGGCAAGCTCAAGGACCAGGGTTCCATCTCTGGCACCACATGCTGCGCCGGCCTTACCCCCAGGCACACTGAGCCAACAGCCGATTCTGGACGTGGCAGCGCATGCCAGTAATCCCAGCGCTGGGGAGCCGGGAGGCTGAAAACAAGAGGATCACTATGAGTCCGGGCTGTGTAGTGAGACCCTGCACCAAAAGCAAAACAAAACAATCCTAAAAATCACCACCGGAAAGCCATACACATGGTGGGATAAACGTGTAGTTTCTGCTCCCTGGGACGCTAAGGCAGGAGGATCTTGCATTCTGCAGCTCTAAGTCAGCCTGGTCAACATAGTGAGACCATGTGTCAGGACAATAACAACAACGATAATAACTAGCACTGCGAGTGCTGGGAGGGGAGCCTTGTCTCATGTAGCTCCTGATGAAATTCTAAATTAAAATGGACACCTTGAACTATATTTCGACTTTAATCTTGTTTTGAAATTTTAAACCATTGTTTTGGTGTTTATTTTTTCCTTCAAAACAAAATTTGAAAATAAAACAGAATAAAACAAAATAAAATGGGGTACTATTGATTCAGCATTTATTTTTCTGTCAGAATTTGGTATTAGCAGTGACACGTGAACAGGGAAACGTGCAGTGACAGGAAATCAGTAAAACAAGCTAGGCTTAGCTCTATCACAGAGCGCCGCCTACAGCAGCGCTCAGAGGTTGTGTGAACGGAGAGGCTCTGAAAGCGTCACGCGAGGAAGCAGCTTTCCCTTAGCAGATCTGTCTGAGCCAACTCGCCAGAACCCTAAACGCAGCGGTGACTTCTGCTGTCCTCTGAGGTCTTCACACAGCAGCAGCAGGCACTGACCTCGCTCAGCCTGCAGTATCCGCACATGACCTCAGCCTCCTTCAAGGTCATTCAAGGTCAATGTCACAAGAGGCCTAGGCCACACACCCCAAGTTCCAAGGGACAGCTTAGGATTTGGTCCCAGACCCTGCCATTCCCTGACTTTATGGGGCTCAACTTTCACATTGGCTCTGGCAACGCGTGGGTTGGACCTGGGTATTTGGTGACACTAAGTGGCCAGTGTACGGCCCCCAAGAGACCCGTCCCTGCGGGCCACACTCCAATGTTAGTGGGCCGACCCGGCAGTAGGGACTGGGCAAAGCTACCTACTGCAGAAGCACTCAGCTGGGTTGGGAGCTCCTTAAAAGCTGGCTGCCCTGTAATTAAACCCAATGTCACATTACGTTACAGCGCTGGGCTAATCGCAAGACCATAGGTGAAGTGCCGTACGTGTTTAAGCCCACAAGCCAGGGAGCACCGGCGACCCACCCTGTCAGCCCGAGGAGCGCTTAAGCTCTCTGCCCTAATCTCCATTTGCTAAGCATGTACAAGTACTAATTACACAGCACTGAAGAAAATCCGAGCGCACCGAGGAGTGACACCGCAGTAAATTACTTCTGGAATTCCTCCTTGCCCCAGGGAGCGGATTTATCACTCGGTGGGACACCAGAGGAAGGTGCAGACTGCGTGGACCGTCATGCTGTGCAGCGCCAGCGAGGGGCATATTCATCGGCAGCATGGCTGTGTCCAGATTCCTTTGCAGGGTCTTTGGTCTCAGCAGAGTTTTGAGTCCAGAGACTTTGAGAAGCATGTTGTCAGCCTTGACAAACACGGGCAGGGCAGAGGTGTTTGGTGGAGGCTTCTGCTTGTTTAAAAAAAAAAATCAGAAAGTGTGCAGAAATCTTAGTGGAATGATGAACCTGTCAGTGCCACCAGCGTCACGGTGCAATTGCGGCAGTGCAGAGGTGCGGTGCCCTCCTCCATCCTGGCCTCCCGCTGCAGCTGGGTGGGGGCTGCAAGCCAGGAGCGGGACCCCACTCTGCTGTCCCACCTGCAGTGGGGTCACTGATGGATCCCCGGGGACCCCAGTGCTGACAGCTGGTGGACCAATTACTTCCGGAAGCTCAGGCCCTGAGGGCTGACATCCGCTCAGTGTTTGCCAAGTCCCGCCCCAGGTCCCTCCTGGCTGCTCCCATCTGAGAGATTTGCTCACGTGGAGAATGTGTATTTCTGTTACCAAAGGAATCGTGCACTAGTGTGTGTTTGCCTCTTCCTCCCTGCTTCCTGCCTCCTGGGACACCACCCTCCCTTCAGAACTCTCCTGTTGCAGGACTTCCAGTGCCCCTGCTGGACAGTGCGGGGACAGCATCTCGGGCCACACTCCAGCTTGACGGAGGGATGCAGGGGCTGGCTGCAGGGGCTGGCTGCACGGGCGGGGGGAGCCTGCACGCAGGGTGCTCATTTCCAAGCTCTGTGGGGAGGGAATTCCCCAGCTGGGGAGGTTGCTCCCACCCGCCTTGCTTCAGCTCTTGGGGAATCATGGCAGCCTCTTCCTTCTGTTTAAGTACTGGAGATCCAGCTCCAGTTTTATGTGGAAATGACATCCTATGGCACACCATGGTTTGGAAGGTCCATGACTAGAGGTTGTAGGTATGTGGGCTGCTATGGCATGGCTTTGGTTCATGGATCTGAGAGGGGCAGAGCGGCATTGAGCATGTCCTCTAGCCCAGCCCAGGGTTGGTGGCCATCATATACAAAGCCCCACTGTCCACGGAGAAGGATTCATGCAAGAGTGTGTGGACCACCCAACCTCAGGTGGGCCACTCTTGGCTCATCAGCACTGGAGACCTGCCCCTCGGCTTGAGGCGCCATTTGTAATGTGTCAGTCTTCACTGGGCGCAGCAGGGAAGCAGATATGCCGAGGTCTGGAGCAGAGCCTGGCCTGGTGGCCACGCCTGCAATTCCAGAACCAAGGAAGGATGAGGGAGGAGGGTCACAAGTCCCAGCCTCCCCTGGGCAATTTAGCAAGGCCCTGCCTTGCTAAATAAAGATATACAAATGGCTTGCTAAAGTAAAGATATACAAATGGCTGGAGATATAGCTCAACGCAAAGGCCTGGGTTCAATCCCCAGTACTGAAAAAAAAAATTACTAAGTAGAGCAAATACTGTTGATGTGTGTATTTCTTTGCATGCCTACTGGCAAGAGGGGAAGGAGGAAGGGTGTAATTCATTGTGCATTTTTAAATGGCTTTCATGTGGGTGAATTGGAATACTTACGTCCTGTGAGAGGGAAGGTACAACAGCAGAGCCACTCTGAGTCCGAAATAACTGAAAGCTGATACTCGGACAGGTACGTACATGCCCATGTCAACAGCGGTGTGATCCGCAGCAGCCGAGCACGGAGGCGTTTGGGGGTCCCCGGTGGAGGGCAGACCTGCAGACTCTGGGCACACAGAGGTACCTGTATCTTGTCACCACTCAGTGTTTGGCGACCAGCAGCTAGTCCTCCCAGGTCCGGCCTCCATCTGCATCCCATTCTATGCTCCAGGTCTCTGAGGCCACTCCTGTCTTCCTGTCCACCCCAGGTGTCACTGTCCACCCACTGGTGCCAGTGGTGCCCCCCTGGGGCCTTGCCTGGCCCTGTCTGACCCCTCACCTACCCGAGCATCCCACGGTCACAGGGCAGTCACTTGGCCCATTCCCTTGCAGGACCTCAGGCTGGAATGCTTCTTCTGAGAACAGGAGGGAGACGTGGACCTCTGAAAGTGAAGCACCAGACTCAGTACTTTGGACTCTCGGGGGACACAGGGGCACTGAGCCTGGGGGCATGAAGTCCCTCTCTGAACCCAGAGGGGCTGGCCACAAAGGATGTGCTCTGTGGGAGCCATGAGAGGCCTGGGTCCCCTCACCTGAGCTGCAGTGCTGCAGCTGTGGAGGGGACACTGTTCACGTGGTGGCCTGGCCAGGCTCCAGTGGGGCTCAGGGCACCATCACTGTTCTTCTATTAATCCTGAAGTAACATCATAAGATTATATCTAATCCTAATCCTAACCCTGACCCTCGCCCTAACTGGAACCAACAGCCCTAAGTAGGCAGTACCAGACAGCGGGATAAACCACCCATGGTGGTGCATGCCTGTAATCCTAGCTACTCAGGGGCTGAGGCAGGAGGACTACAAGTTTGAACCAGCCTGGGCTGTTTAGTGAGACCCTGTCTCTGAATAAAAAGGGAGGGAGGGGCTGGGACGAGGTGCCTGTGTCTGTCCAGCGCATAGTTAGAGTGAGAAAACCTGCGGATTTAATCCCAGCACTGCCAGGTGGGAGGGTCAAGGGGAGAATGGATGGATTTCATTAGCATCCCAGCAGGAAGGAGACAAAATGATGTAGCCTTAATATTTAAAGGGGTAATAGCTGAAACATTCCCTGGTTGGCTGGAAGGCTTTCTGTCAGTTTCATAGGCTTCTAAAACAAACGATCACACACTTTTTGGCTAAAACCCCATAAGAATATATGATCTCAGATTTCTGGAAGCTGCAGGTTCAAAAGAAAAGCCTCTGCAGGGCTCCACCCCGAGGCTGCCGCGAAGACTCGCCCTGCCACACCCCGGAGTGTCCCTAGGAGTCCTCAGCCTTTGCTTCACTCAACCGCTCCTTCGCCAGAGGATCTCCTTCACCCACCTTTTTGTTCTGGGCAGCAGAACCAGGCCGTCAACCGTTGGCCTGTGAAGTCAGCTTTGCAACAAGTTCGCGAAGCTTCCCAAGCCCACTTGCCATAAGGCTTGGGAATCCCATTGTTATGGTCTGTGTCTAGGTGACCCCCAGAGCCTCACACAGTCACTGGGTGGGCTGCTAGAGTCTGTGAGAAACTCATGGCCCAAAGCTGGGATTACAGGTGTGATTGCTGCTCCTGCCCCAGCACAGAGAGCCTGAATACACTCTGAGGAGGGAGAGAGGCCTGCTGGCTGCGGAAGTCACCGCTCCTCCCCGGGCTCTTTGGTGTCCCCACCACCACGAGCTGCTGCCCTCTGCCCTGTGCCGCTCTGCCCTGGAGCCAGCTGAGTAGGGACTGAACCCCCCACAGACTCTGAGCTAAATAAGCCTTTTCTTCCTTAATTTTGGATGCTGGGTATTTCGTCCCAGCAATGAGAGAAAAGTAACCGAGACAACCATAAATTTCACCTTAATCAATCACATCAACCAAGATTGCATTATCAGATGAAACTGCAGTCTGAAGTTGCAGGTGGCCATGGACTTGGGTGGCAGGACAGAGCTCTACGTGGTGCAGACACTGATCTGCACACTGCGGCAGCCCTTGGGCCACACGCCACGACGCTAAGGCAGCGAACCATTCAGTGAAACTGAAGAAAGCCAACAACGAAGAAGTACGCAGACGCTGTGGGGGAGAGAGCAGTCAAAAGTCACCAAGGGGCTCGCCAGGAGCACAGGACCTGGCCACACCCGGCGCGAGGCGCCCTGCCTCTGTGACTCCTTGGGCAGATTTCAAGTCTCCAGCTCTTTCTTTGTGAACTCCAGAGATGGGTACGATGCTTATCATGTTACCTGAGGCGAAAGGTCTGGCATCTCTCCCAGGGCCCATGCCTCCGCTCTCTCCGGAGCCCGTCCCTGCTGTGGCAGTGGGAGGGAGCTGTGGTCTGCGTCCACCCACTCATCAAAGAAAAGGGTGAAACGTGTGCAGTCAGGGTCTGCACACAAGGACATGGCAAGGACAGAGTCACACGGGGCTGGCCCTGTGCGGTGGCCCAGGCCTCAGGAAGCACGTGCTTGTCCACATTCCAGGCTCATTGAGCAAGAGGGCCGCTTGTTGCTTGCTTGTGCTTTCAGCTGCTGACCCTCACAATGCGTCCCCATTTCCTCAAGTACTGGAGACAGGGGACCCCCCCCCCCACTTTGGACTCACACTCTGCACTTCCTTCTGCCAGGGACCAACAGAGGCCAATGGGAGGGCGGAGGGCTTGGGCCAGCCCCTGCATGGGCCTGGACTCTGGACACCAGGCGGGAGCATCTGGCCACTGCAGGAGCCATGCCTGCTTCCACTCCCTGCCACCACCGTGCCACATGGCCCCTGCAGGGCAGCCTTGCACCCTCTGCTCCTGCCGTCAGTAGAACACGCCTGTTCTCGCTCCAGACTCCCTGTCACTCGGAGCAGGTTTTCCCCAACAGGGTTCCAGCCAGGTCCTCTTCTGCCTGAGATTTGTCCTATAGCCTGCAGTCAAGGAGCCCCTCCGAGACGCAGGCAGTCTGCAAAGCCCAGCCCCACACCTATGTCCCACAGCAGGTATCCAGCCAGGGGAGGCACAACATGCTGGGTCCTTCCTGGGAAGGAGCTGTCCTTAGCTAACCTTCTGCTGAGTCCCATGGTATGGTGGAAATTCATTTATTTACCTGTGTGCTCTGTGGAGAGATGCAGGCGCCATCACAAGGCACTCCCAAAAATGATGGGATAAAAATGAACCTCAGAAGCCCCTGCACCAGCGCCACCGTTACCCAACCCTGACCACCAATCCACTTTGTGCATCACTGAGAAGCACACGCTGTGGTCGATAGAGGCTGGATGTTTAAACAAAATGATTCATTACAGCGAGACTGTGTCCACGTTCTGGCCACTCTCTGAAGCAGTTCTGTGAGTCCTCTTTCTTGAGGGTCTTTACAAGGTGCACGTGCCTCCCCCTCGCTCTTCTAAATGGGCGCTGTGAGAACAGACCTTCACTTTCCTGCATGGCTGCCTGTTCGGAGTCGGCCAAAGCCCACGCCCATGCCCACGACGAGGACCCTGAAGTGTGGATGTGAATGTGCCACGCCCGTCTCAGGCTCTGTGCGGACCGAGAGAACGGCTTCCCTGCCGCGAGCTCCCGTCATCTAAGCTGGTCCATCTTTTACACAGAATAAAGAGAATATTTTCTCTGCCAACGCCCTATGACCTCTCACCGAGTCGCCTTTGTGATGGGAGTGGGGGGTGGGGTGGGAAGAAATGTTGTTTCTTTCCCTTGGGTCACACGGCACAGTCCCTCTTTTTAGTTTCCAGGGCCAGAGGAGGATTCAGATGGAGAATCGGGGCAGGTGTCTCTGTAGCGCACCATTTCGCTTAAATATCCAGCCTCTGTATCGACACAGCGTGTGCTCCTCGGTGACGCACAAAGTGGATTTCTGGTCAGGGTCAGGTAACGGTCAGGGTCAGGTAAAGCCCTCCCGGACTTTTGAGGTTCGTTTTTATCCAGATCTTTTTGGGTGCGCCTCTGCGGGCGGAGCCTAAAGCCTCACAGCACAGGCGCCACCGTCAGCCAGGCACTCCCGCTGCGCTGCCTCCTGTAGGACAACGTCCTCCCGAGCGGCCCTGGCTCTGCCCGCGAAGGCCCCAGCAGCCCGGGATTTGGGGTCTCCTGAAGCTGCACGCTGGCCTCTCCCGCCTCAGCCGGGACCCCGCTGGTCCGTCCACCTGGCCCTCTGTGGAGCACTTCCGGGCACCTGTGGCCCAGCACAGGATGCAGATTCACTGAAGGCCCAGGCGACCAGAGCTGGCGGGTCACTCTGCAGGCCCTGGTGGCCCTCCCTGGTCACATCTTTGCCCTGCCCTTGGCTGGGACCTTGGTGCCCCCATTGTCATTGTCAGTGCCCTGTGGAGGGTTCCTGGCTCATCTTATTCTCAGGTTTTCCCACTTCGTTTTCAGAGGAGGGGCTGGGCTGCTGTGGACACCTGCCTGCAGCCGCGCAATGCGAGCTCATAGAGCACGAGCAGCGGGGATCACAGAGCTCACGCGGGGCAGGAAGCTCAGCCCAAGATGCTCGCAGGAACCCCTGGCTTCGGGTGCTCTTATCGCCACTCAGGTTTCCTAAGCAAGGACAGGGACGCTGCTCAGGCAGCAGCGCCGAGCCGTGCCCCCGAGACCCGCGATCTCAGCACTCGGTCTGCACCGTGGCTCCTTGGCGGTCCAGAGCCACCCGAATGTAGCCCGCAGCAGACCTGCAGCAGCCGCAGAGGTGTGAAGGGGTTCAAACTTGGCGTGGGCTTCCTTATACACCTGTTTCTTTCCATTAAAAGTGCAAATAATTAATATCTTCCTCTTTTTAAAATTTTTAAAAATGTTTTTTGATATAAGATCTCACTATGCAGCTCAGACTCACAGAGATTCTCTTGTCTCAGTCTCCCCAGTGCTGGGATTGCAGCCATGCACCACCATGCACGGTTTCGGGGCTGGCAAAGCATGTTGTACTGGGGATCGAATTCGGGACCTTGTGCTTGCCAGGCAGGCGCTTATGCCCCTGAGTTATTGCCCAGGCCCAAGAAATGAACATCATCTAACATTAAAATAAAAGCCGCTAAGGTTCTTTTCAGAGGGAGAGACCCCAATCCTGTCCATCAGCCCTGCGTGAACCTGACTGAGAGCGTGTGGGGGTCGGGCTTGCTCACAGGACGAGCTGAGCGATGGGCCTGGCCTCTGGCTGCGGGCCACATCCAGCTGCGCAGAGTGGGAAATACCTCGGCACCACGTCCTCGCAGGCGGGGATCTGCGCTCTGTCGCTCGCCGTTTAGTCCTGGACAAGCCACGCATGCTGCTGGGTTTGCCCTCCTTCCCTGGGGAGTCACTGCCCTCCCCCTGGGGGTCAGCTCCTGGCGAGCTCTAGATGTCATCAGAGTGAAGCCCTGCTACTGGGGAGGGGCCCGAGCGGCAGCAAATCAAGCTTATTTTGCATTTTCCAAAAGCGTTTTGTAGCAGCACGGCATGCAGCTCCTCTGCCGTGGCAGCAGCCTGTGTGCCGCCAGCAGACCAGCGGGCAGAATAAGCGTGGCCCTGCCCACGGCGGAGCCCCTCTGTGCCGTGAAGAACGAACTTGGGGCGTTCACGGGAAGACGCACGCACCCCGGGACCACAGCTCTGAGTGAAATGAAGCAGACGCGCACGCTTAAGTATCGAGAGGTTTCTCTTCCGTGAGGAACCCACAATATGCATAAAAAGCAAAGTGAAAGATGGAGACCAAGGTGACAGTGGGGAGACGCGTCTCTCTGGGGGGTGGGGACTGAGAGGAGGGGAGATAAGAGGACAGCCGCAACTCGCCCTGCGCAAGCGCCAAGCCCACACAGGAATGTAAACACTGTGTTCTGCAAACAAGGGCTAATAAAAATTGGAACATCACCCAGGCCACTGCCCAGCCCTCTGCTGAAGCCCTGGGAGAAGCAGAGCGGCCCTCGGTCTTGGGCGCTGGCCGCTGAACCTCTCCCGGGCTGCTGTGCACCTAAGCAGCTGCCACCTGCCCTGGTGGCATCTGCAGGGAATGGGCACAGCAGGGACGCCTCGTGCGGCTGGCGCCCGTGCCACGCTCACTCTGGGCACTCGTGCCTCTGCAGTGGCCGGTACCCACGTTGTTCTCCACAAGGAAAGCGTTCCCTGGAGCACCACCCCCTGCGCATTCTCAAAGCAGCGCCCCAGTGTCTGCGTGTGTCAGAAACGCCGGATTCACGTTATCTCCGTAAGGCACGCGCAAAGCTCTCACAGGCGCAGGAGTCCGGGCAGCCCAGCGGGAGCAGGAGGCAGCTGCCAGCTCAGGTGTCCTTGGCAGGGCGTGCAGAAGAGGAAAAGCCCTGTGCACCTCCCAGTGCGAGCTTGGGAGGCGACCGAGTGGGAACCCAGGTCTCCTCGGGGGTTTCCTTCTCGCCCACGGGCGCTAGCACAAACTGCTTACTCCCTGCAAGTATTTCCTCTTTCAGCTGGAAGATCCACCTCGAGTGTCACTTTGTGCCCTGGACTTCCCTGTTCCCTGTGGACCACTCAGTGGCGTGGAGCCATATCTGTCCCTGTGCACCACAGTCCATGGTGGGGAGCTTGAAATGTCACTTCCCTTTGGGCACCACGGTTTTGTTTTGTGGTTTTTTTTTTTTTAACAAGGCAGAATCAAACCACCAATCTGCCCTCCAGTCTGCAAGCATAGTGTTCTCCCACAAGCTGCCAAGCAAGGGGACACTGCCAAGCCACATTAGCGGTAATTAAAAGGTGACTGCACCTATTACAAAGCGCACCGCCCGCCCTGCCTAAGAGGTGCCTGGTGTTTCACAACCAGCAGTGGCTGCCAGGCCTGCTTCCGCCAGCAGGTACCAACACCTGCATCAGCACCGTCAGCGCCGGTGCCCGGGGCCAGCCCCAGGCCCAGAACCAGCCCTGTAGCACTCATGTGACTTCTGAACCCAGCACTTTCTCAATCAGAAAAGTCTGTGCAAGGCTTGTGGGATTATCAAAATACAAACAAGAGCCCACGTGGAGCACAGCGAGGCTTTGCCCAGCTGGGCTCTTCTCAGGAGCCCTGGCTGCCTCTCCCTGGTGGAGACCGTGGCAGGGGCAGGCGACGGAGCGAGCGAGACAGGCAGAGCCACACTCGGCTCCGCTGCTGTCAACTTCCTGCAAGAGGCTCCACGGGTTGCAGGGTGCAGGGCACTGCCCGGGTGAGATCGGAGAGGAACTAGGTCTGTGGACTTCTAGAACAGGTTTAAAGAAGAACATGCCATTTTCATTCCACACACAGTCATCTCAGTGTGCACGCTCATCTTGTGTAATGCCTTCCACAAACAATTGTGTGCACTGTGTTCTAAGGCACGGCCCACTCACAGGTGAGGGAATACGGCTGCTCCGGCAGACAGAGCAAGCCGCTTCCTCCTGTGCAGAGGTCGGGCTCACTGGCCAGCCCCACCCGAAGGCCACAAGGGCTCCCCCATCAGCACCACTAGCACAGCAGCCTGGGGGTCCCAGAAGCCCACAGGAGGAGCGCAGTCTGGCGCATGGCACAGCCCCGCACTCCTGTCCCGGGCACTCTTCCCTGGCAGCCCCATCGCCCTCTCATTCCTGGCGAGCAGCTCCGCCCTCTGGCCGTCATCCTGATTTGCAGGCCACTCCTGCTTGCCCCCGGACAGAGAGTCCTGCAGCGCCTCGCTTGGCTGTCCGCCCACCCCCACCGTTGTGGACATGTTTACCGCAGCTTGAACTTCAATGTCTAGCTTTCTCTTCTTGCAGCTTACCTGCATTATTAAGCATGTGCAGAACACTGAGCTGCGTTGGGTGCGGTCACGACCGGACATCCCTGCTGCCCTCTCCAAAAAGGACCGGCAGCCATAGTGGGCACAGCCGAATGAGCAGTCCTCTTGCTCTTGTGAGGCAGTGTTGTTGGGATGTAATCCATCAATGAGTTTATGTCACAGTCCCTTTTTGTTGAATGCTGTGCCCAACTGCCCCCGACTTGAACAAGAGCAGGCTTGTTTGGGCTCCTAGTTTCTACAGACTCTGTCCAGGGCCGCTGGATCTAAGGCAGGACCACATGGCAGAGGCGAGGTGCCCACCTCACGGTGGCAGGAAGCAGAGGGGGCAGGCAGCAGTGGGCAGGGTGGGCGCCCTCCTGCATGGGGCCCCGGGGAGCCACCTCTTGTGGTCAGCGCGGGCCTCTGAAGAGCACATGCACGGCGGCTCCCTGATGCAGCGCACAGGATCTTCGGGCACATGTGGGCTTCTGGGGGACCGTTCCAGAGGAGCCACACAGCTGGCTGCCGCTTGTGGCAGTGTCTGAGTCACAGTGTGAGGTGGCAAGGCTGGGAAGGCTGCCCGTGGCCCACGCCGTCAAACAGATTTCCTCTTGGCAGAAATCTTGGCTGTGTCTTGGCCCGAAGTCCTTCCTTACACCTGATATTCATTGCTGATTTTCTCGCTGTTCCTCTGCCTGTCTTTTCCTTCTTCTGCTTCTTGTGCATGAGATTTGTCAAAGGCTTATTTTCTATTTTGTCAAGCTTTTCAAAGAACTTGCATACGGTTTTACCAAGTTTACTATATTTTTATCACTCTATCCCATTATACACATGCCAGAGTTGTGTGTTCAACGTCCCCAGAGGCCCATGTGTCAAAGGCACAGTCCAAACATTATAAAATGGAGAGGTGCAGAAGCCTTACGAGGTGAGGCCCGTGGGAGGGGCTTCCCAATTTTACACCATTGGAGGTGTGTCCTCAGAGGGGAACGGCACGTTTGTAGATGCTGTAGTGTCTTAGTGACGATTCTCACCGCTGATACCCAAAGTTAAAAGGGTAAAAGTTCAGTCAGCTCACTGAGTCCCGTATCGTGTATGTAGGCTGGAACCATCAGTGGACCCGCTTGCTGAGCACAGAGTCGTAATCCCAGCATCACACGCTCCAGATACAGCCGTTGCTGGAAGAGCTCATGACTGCATGAGGCTGTGCAGGGGGGCGTGCAGCCACGAGCCACGACACTTACACAACCCGCTAACCAGTCGTCACTCTTTTACACGCGCGGTCATGCAAGGGCACACAGCTTCCTGTCTCTTCTTGCCCCCAGACTGCCGCATGCACTGCCTGACTGCAGCTCATTACTAAGCAGCCTGCAAGACCACTTCACTTTCCCTTTATTCCAAGAAGTTTAAGAACACTTCTCTCTTAAATCTCCAAGTGGATAGCTTTTACTGGCTTGTTTTCTTTTTGTGTCTTAATTTCAGTTTTTATTGCATTTTGGTTAAACAGTGGCTGTCAAGATTTTTATTTTTACTATTGAGGTTTGCTTTATAGCTTATGACATAGAGTTATTTATAAACGCACCATTAGTATATTTATTTCTCCATTATGTTATGTTCACACAGACCCGCGTGGTTCCCTCCCACTCAGCTGCTCTCTTCCTGACATCCTGCAGTGTGATATATATATATATATATATATATATATATATATATATATAGTTGGTTGTTACAGTGTCTCGCTACACAGCTCAGCCTGTTTTCAGCCTCCCCAGTGCTGGGATTACAAGATTAGTCACCGGACTCTGTGGCTGGCTCAGCCTACCCTGGGGGTGGCACGGGCACAGCATGTGGTGCCGGGATTGAACCCCAGTTTATGTGCTTGCCTAAGCGGGTGCTTAGTCCGCTGAGCTATCTTGCCGGTCCCTGCAGTGTGCTCTTCCTGGGACATCCACTGGGTGAGGTTTCTCCTTAGTTTGTCACTCATCTTCTTCTGTGGGTGCCACAACCTTGTCCATGACTGGATTTCTGGTGTCCGACACACAATACTATTTGCTGAATAAACTCATGGGGGCCAACAGTGAATGGGACCCTCACTTGTTTGTTGCTTGGCCCTGAGTCCACACACATGTACCCTCCACTCCCACATCGCAGCCCCCTTGCCCCACCCAGGGCAGTACCACCAGAGCTGCCTGCAACCGACCCCAGGGTCTCAGGACTTTGCCAGTCCTGCAGTGTCTACCGGAGAGATGAGGTTTGGTCATTTCTCTCTTTTTCCCTGGCAGGGCTCAGAGGCTGTGAAGCGAGGATCCCACGGGTGACACGCAGGCCATCTGCCCGAGGCTCTGTCCTCACTGTCTCGAAGGAGGGATGCCGCGGGCCCACAACTGCAGCTCCACAGCATCAGATGTGTCTGAGGCCCCAGGACAGGGCCAGCAGAGCATGGCCCAGGCACGGCCACATGCCCGCCAGCCCGCGTCTAGGCCTCCACGTGAAGACAGGGAGCTAGAACGCGGGCTCCCTCGCACGCCGCAGTTCACAGCTGCTGAACACTGGTGCATTCTTGCATCCAAAGATGAAGTGATAGCAGGGTTGGTGCCGTCATTATGCTGAGAGCTGCAAAGGTCGGGCAGGCCTCTCCTTGTCTGGAGAGGGAGAGGAGCCCCTGAAATAGTTACTAATTTACTGGGCACTGTCCATAAAATAACAAGGGGAGCGAGCCAAGAGTCTGGCAAAGGGGTGAGTGGAGGGCAACCCCACGCCTCCCATACACCAGAGTTCAGCAGAAGCCGAGGTGCAGGGCGAAAGCAGAGCCGCTCCACCATCTGCCTCTTTGCTCGCTTGCCAAGCTGCAGGAAGCAGAAGCCGACCGGCAACTCCTGCCCTTCCACGTCCAGGACTCAAGGCGACCCCGAGCCAGCCAGAGGCTTCCCCGGCCCGCCCGCCCACCTTGTCTGCACAGCAGTCACTTATGTGCGGCCCCAACCTCCACTCAGCCGTGCTTGTCACCATGTGACCAAATCACAGAGCAAACCTAAATCCACAGGGATAAAGTTGGGCTTTCCAAATGGCAGGAAGAATTAGTTCCAATCTTCCACAGCAAGTAGGATAAGTATGATCTGAAACAACGTAGATAGATTCCAAAAGAGCCAGAGGAGAAAAGTTTGGACGCTCCAGGCATATAGGAGTATTTCACTTGATGGAAATCCTACCAACACTGATCCAACCGTTACACATCGTGCGCGTGCACTGAAGTATCACACTGTCCTGTAAACATGTACAAACACTACAAGTTAATGAAAATTCTTAAAAATTAGATGTTTTCTTTAGAAAAGAAAAACCTCACTGATTGTAATTAAGTTTACATACTGACAAATAGTACTATTGACATAGAACTTTGGAACGGAGACCATGAAATGGGTAGCACAACACACTCTGAGGTGAGGGTCTCCCCTCACCGTCCCAGCTTTCCACCCGGTTTTCATGTGCCCTCTGCTCCCCACAGTCTCCAGCTGAGAGGCTGTGGAGGCATTCTGGTCTGGGCTCCTGGGCCTGTCTACCCTCTCCAGGGCTTCCAAACAAGGGCTGCCCTTGGCGTTACCCACATCAAGGGTCGAGACAGGGCTTAGGGATGCTCCACAGCTGCTAGCAGCCGGCTGACGTGTCCCCACTCAGAGTCATGTTTCAGCTCTGTGGTTGTGGAAAACAGCTGGTCGGCAGGACCCAGCAGACCAGCAGCTGGGAAAACTATTTTCACTTGCCTACAAGCACTGATGCTCGAAAACAACCAACTCTTAGGACATGAATGAATGGAAATTGCAAGGGACGGACCTCTGACTGGCAGGGCCCTGCCCTGGAGTGAAGCTGAGGAGCGAGCTCCAAGTGACAGCAGAGTGAGCCACTTGCCTTCTAGCATCACCAGGGTGTGTTTTATTCTAAAACTCATCTTGCAAAACCATATGGCAGGGCTGGGGATATAGCTCAGCAGCACAGCACCTGTCTGGCAAGCACGAGGACCTAAGTTCAATTCCCAGTACCTCCCCAAAAAGAGCCCTTTGGCAGACAACTTTTCTTTCTGATGCATGGGAAGAAATCACAGCAATGGGAAGATCACTTTATGTCTCAGTTCCAAACCCACTGTGTTCCCTTTTTTCTAAGTTAGGAAAGAGATATTTGCTTTTTTTCCTCCTGAAATGTTATGGATTGTTGTTTCTTTTAAAAATGAGCAGAAAAACCAGGTGTGGAAGTGCACACCTATTAATCCCAACACTGGGGAGGCTGAGCAGGAGCAGCACCATGAGTTCAAGGCCAGCCTAGACTGCATACAGACACCTTGTCTCAAAAACCAGTGAGTAAATAAGAAAAGGAAAAGCAGTGAAGACCAGATTGTTTGAAGAACTCGAATTAAATCCCACTATTTAGAATGCAAGTTACCTTGCAGGAACTCATTGGTAGATGAGTGCTTTGTTTTCAAGTTGCAATGCCCACAGCTGAAGAGTAGATAAAAAAAGGTGCACCTTTTCACAATGGAGTATTACTCAGCTATTCAAAAAAAGACAAATGCAAGGCTTTTACAGGTAGATGGATGCAACCAGAGAAGTGAAATAACTCAGACCCGCATTTCCAAACACTGTATTGTCTCACTGGTGTAAGAACCTGAGTGAATAAAATCTAAAAGGAACAATGAATACTGTGAAAGGAAAGAATCCGCTCAAAGGGAAGGAGCAACTGGGAGGAGGAGAAGGCTGGAGGGAGATACACCGTGTATACGTGCAGGACGGCGTGAGGAATTGTACAGCTGACTTCTGCGATGTATGGAGGGGAGTACTTGATGGTGTTTTTTTCTTGTGCTTTTGAATTTCTTATGGGTTTTTCTTTCCTTTTTAATGCCAATTTTACATGTTTATATCTGGTAATCTGAGCAACTAATTTGAAGACAACAGTATACAATACAGCAACCATTGTCAAGTTCTGAAGTTCTGTATTTTCTTTTTTTGTATTTTAGGGAAGGGTCTACAGGGTGTTCAGGGTCTTACTACTAGATCAGACTTGTAGTGATTCTCCTGTTTACAGCCTCCCAAGTGCTGGGATTACAGTCGAGCCCCCAGCCCCAGCGCCTGTTTGCAGGTGCTTTAATCCACTGAGCTACTTAGTCGGCCCAAGTTCCATATTGTTTCTACTCTTTCTTTTCACTATTTTGTATTCTCTTCAGATAATAAAAACTAAAATATAGTCATTTCGCCAATTTTTTTTTAAATGATACTAGTTGTATCAGTCAGGGTTTACTAGAGAAACAGATACTACACAAGATATACAAATGTATAAGGAATTCCAAGAGTGGCTTACAACCATCACCGAAGAGTTAGGTGAGGAAGCAGGGAGCAGAGGGCGTCTGCCCGCTGGAGACAGAGGACTCAGTCAGGTCAGGAGCTCACTACAGCATTCGATGCAAATCTGTATCAGGAGGCTGAGGGGTCTGCGACAGAAGCCAGTGAGTCTACACCGGAAGGCTGAGGATCCGAGGCGGAGGCTGAGGCATCCGTGCTGGGAGCCAGGACACCTCTGAAGCTGTCCGAGCTGAAGGCGAGAGCAGGGCGCCTCTGAAGAACAGGAGCAGCTCCTCTTCCCCATGTCCGCTTTACAGCATCCAGGCAACAAAGCGCCCGGGGCTGGGTCTTACACTCCCCAGGCGGTGGAATGGCTGAGCAGCTTTACCTCTATTTCTCTCACTAAACTTCTCAAGCTGACATGATCAGCCAGTATCACACTAGTCAAACTTTAAATGCTATGAGCCTTACTGTTACGCACTGTGCTGCTGAAAACGGTCACAGCATGCTGAAGGTGAGAGTGATGATCATGAAAACTGAAAACCAACTGGATTGAGCCGGTTTAATACTTGGACCTCTTTTAGGCTTTGCCTAATTACACTTTTTTCTCCCCCGGGGATAACATATTCCTTATCACCATCCAAAACAGGCTATCCCCCGAGTTTCAAAGAAATTCCAGGTTTGGACCCTAAATCTCCCTCCCCTCTCCCGAATGCTTGGGAGCGAGTTGTTTCAGGCATTGAACTTCCTCAGCTCAACTGTCGCTAACGGAAGAGTTCTGAAGCCCGCAGGGGCCTCTGCGGGTGCCAGCATGGCTGACCTTCCCCTAAGCCCTCATCCGTTCTAGCAAGGACGCCTCCCAGACTGCACCGTGCCCCCACAGACAGAAGCTGCTTCCACTCTAGTTCAAGGGATGCGTGCACCTGTGGAAACAGCCCAGGGAGACCAGCTCTTCCCCGTCCTTGTGCGGGAGCAGGCATCGCTGAGCCGAGCCATTCCCAGCAATGGTTTCTGGTTAGGGAACCATGGAGAGAATGGGTGGATATTCAGGTGAGGAGGGACAAAAGTGGAGTGACACTTAGGAAAAGAGCAGCCCCCGAGGGATTCTGCTATAATATAGATGTTTATATTCTGCAGGCCGAGAAAGAAAAGGGGGGGGCTGCTGTTGGCTGAGGCTTGCTTTGCCTTATAACTGGTTTCATTTACGTCTCCGGAGCCACCCAGTTGGCTGCTGTTTATCTGCAAATACTCGCAGTTCTGGGAAGGAGAGAGGGGTGCACGAAGCCCGCCCACCAAACATACCCAGTCAGGACCTACCTATTTGTTTTTCTGCACTTGAAATAGAGCACGGCACCTCTGCACTGAGCTGCAGCCCCATGGCTAGTGCCCAGCCTATGCTCAAACTGCAGTCCTGCCGCGGGCTCTCAGAAGACAGGGATGACCTACGTGTGCTGCCCCTGCAAATCGCGCAGAGCAGACCGCGCCCCTCGGCTCAGGAGGGCCCTCCCCAGGCAGCCTCCCAGCTGCGATCCCACCCGGAAGGGCGCAGGGCCTCCCAGGAGCTGTCGTGCCTTGCGCTGACTGCGGTCCCCAATCACGTTTCATTCCTCCAGTTGTGTCCCTGCTCCTTGGCCCAGCTCCTTTAGAGGGAAATCGTCTCCTCTCCACTCGCGGGCCCTACTTGGCATTGAAGCTGATGGACCAAGCACTTGGTTGAAGGCAAGTGGGAGGAAGGGGAGGAGGGTGGAAGTAGGCGGGAGGAGGATGCAGGAGCCCAGCATTCGCGTCCCCCCCCCTCCCGCGCCTCCGCTTCTCAGGCAGAGCGACTCGCGGGATTTTCATGTTCCCAGCCAAAGACGCTCCGCCGTCTTCAGCACCCTCCACTACCTACAGTCGGAAGAGACCGCGCTCGAGTCAGACTGCCCCCGACCTTCTGAGGCTGCCGCTTCCGCTCCTCTGTGCGGCGGCTCATACGGCGATCGCTGTTCTCGAAGACAGTGTGCTGGAACGACGACGGCTCTTGGAGCACACCCTGGAAACAGGCCGCGGAGAATGACATAGGGACATGTACTGTCAGAGCGAGGCCTAGACTCGACGTTCCGCGAGCCGGGCCAGGCGTCGTCACGCGGACCCTTCGCGCTGCGCAGCCGCCCGCGTTTACCGCGCAGGAGGCCGGGGCTGTCTGGGCCCCTCAGCGGACCGATGCTCTCCTTACCCCGGTTAACAAGCAAGGACCCTGCGGCCGAGAAGGGGCGAGCTACTCACGCGCAGGCGGCAGCTGGGGCGCGTGCAGACGAGACCTAGCCAGTCCGCCAGGCGTTAACAAGCGCCCTATCGTTCAGCACGCGAGGCGGCCCAGGTCCTCTGCGAATGGAGCCCCTGCGGGTCCCTCCCAGAGCTCTGGGGCTAGTGAGCCCGGCCACATCACAGGCGGCAGCTGAAAAGGTGAGTAGATCTCGTGGGAGGTGTCGTGACTCCGAACGGTGGCCACATCGCCTGCTCCTTCTTTCCAGAAAAGCTTCCTGCGAGAGTGACGATTAAGCCACGGGTGAAGGAAAGGTGTTGTGGATAGAGGTAGGAACGGGAATACTGGACGGTGAAGGGTGGTTGGTGCGCCCCTGGGGCCCTAAGAAACGGCGACAATAACATGGAGCTCTGGACAGTGACATGCCAGCCCTTTTACAAAGCAGATGAGAAGGGGCCAGGGAGATGGCTCACTAGAATAAGTGCTTCCGTGGCAAGCGCAAGGGCCTGAGTTCAATTCCCGGTTCTGCCAAAATAAAAATTAAAAAAGGGGGTGGCAGGGAGATGGCTCAGTGGAATAAGTGCTTCCTTAGCAAGTGCAAGCGCCTGAGTTCAATCCCTGGTTCTGCCAAAAAAACAAAACTAAAAAAAAAAAAAAAAAGCCAAAAATAAACAAGATGAGAGCCAGGCACAGGGGCACACTGCAGCTCCAGCTGCCTGATAGGCTGAGGCAGGAGAGTCGGGGCCCGCCTGGGCAACATGGCGAGATCCCATCTCAGAAAAGGAGAAAACGAATGTGGTGGAGAGAGGCTTTTGTACTGCAGTGGGAAAACCTTCCACATGTAGGATTGTGTGGGCCGGGCCTTCGTCTCAAGCCGACAGACAGAGGAAAGCATGGGGGTTCTGAGAAAGAATCTCCACAGTGATATGCAAGAGTTTGGGACCCTAGAATTCAGCTGAGTGGTACAATTCCTTTGACGATAAGGAACACAGGGCTTCAGGAACACAGGGCTTCCTGAGGTCATTCTCACGGGGCTGCCTGGCCTGCACCCCCACTTGTTTCCGGCTGACCCCCTTTCTGCTCATGCTTGTTTTGATTCTCCTCTCCTCTTGCTCTGCTTGCAGCACTGCCTGTAGGTAGGATGTGAGGGGTGGCAAACGTGAGCAGCTCCCAGCATCTGAGCGCTGCAAGCCTGCAGCCCTAGCGGGCACTGTCGCAACCCACAGAATCCGGGAACTCCCAGGACGGTGTCTTGGATGTCCGGCCTGAGGACTCGGAGCGTACTACCTCCCAGAAGGATTTGCTACTTAAGCTGGTTCTCTTTCTGAGCTCTACTGGAAGTTCATTGATGGAAAAAACAATAAAAAGAAAAAATGAAAACCAAAAAACCAAAACCAAATTTTACAGCGTCCAAATCATGTTAACAAATGGCATCCGTTTCGCAACACTAGGAAAATCGCAGTGCTTGTTGGGTGCTCAGCACCAGGTGGGGATTCGGGGTACCCCAGGACCCGGCATCCTCTTCTGCCAGCTTCACTAGATTAAGGAACTTCCCTGAATAGGAGCACACTCTCCGGGGCGCGTCTGGGGGAGGCGGCTGGCCGTGGGTTCTTCCGGGCCCCTGCCCCTTTCTCTCTGGCACTGGCCCCTGCTCAGCTTCCTGGCCGCCGCGAGCTGATCGGCTTTGCACCTCACCCTTCTGCCGCAGGACTGAACTCTCCCACGCCGTGAGCTAAGCTAAGCCCTCCGCCTTTCAGTTGCGAGTGTTGAGAGCTATGAGCCCAAGAGGAAGGCTGACAACTACACCCTTGCATTATAAACAAATATAAAGCTAGAAAAAAATGCATAACCCTTTTCATTTTACATTGGTCCAAGCAGCACAAAACTCTGGTCCCTGCGTAAAGGAGGAGAAAGACAGCAAACCCCGGAACGGCCCCGAGTGTCCGTGCAGCAGGAGGCTGCCACTGTGGCGCGGAGCAGCCGGGTACCGAGCCAGCCCGGAAGCTTCTTCAAGCCAAGGGAACGCGTGGGCGTGTGCGGCCGGGAGCGCCGTTAGGGTTTGCAGGCCGAGCACCAGAGAGGACAGCTAAGGCTCGGGGTGGCGGCGTGGGTCCTTCCGACTGTTTGTTTCACTCGTTCACATTCACATGGGGGCAGTTGCAGAAATCCAGGCAGAGCAACTCCGGGGCAGAACCGGGAAGCTGCAGCTCGGCAGGGCCCTGAGCTCTCGCAGCCGGGGGCAAGTCCTCGCTGTAGGCACGGCTCGCTCTGGTGCCCGCGTGCCCTGGGTGGACCTCACGCGGAACTGGGGACATGCGAAGAAGCAAGAGAAGCGAAGCTGGAACTGACCAACGGGAACAAAAGCAGCGATGAGCCCCAAAGTAACTGCTAAGGGCCCTAAAACAGCTATCGTAAAGTTTTACAAAAGTGCTCAAAGATTTAAAAACAAGTGATGATAATTCAGAAATGACAAATGAATCAGAAATAAAGAACACACCAAGTGGAGCATCTACAGAGAAGAAATTAGGGTGAGGAGCAGAAAAGCCACGATGTGAGGCTTAAACCAGATGAAGCTGAGGGCATAAAAATGAGTGAGCTCCCAGGTGCAGCAAGAGAAGCTGCTGAGACAAGGCAGAGGCAGGAGAAGGAAAAAAGAAAAAGAAGTAGAAAAGAAGGGGGGAAAGACAAAAGGAGGGGGAAAGAGGAAAAAAGGCTTCCATGACCTGTGGAACAAGAACAAATACCCCAACTGCAGATCACTGAAGTTCCAGGAAGAGAAAAGATAAAAAGGGGAAGTTATACTGGCCAAACTTTTCCCAATTTAATTAAACTACACTTGAATTAAAGCTCAACAACCCTGACGCTGGATGAGAACCGCACAGGCCGGCACGCACTAGCGCAGAGCTCAAATCCTCCGCCATCAAATTGATGAAGCCACCGATCTAAACACCTTAGAAGCACCCAGAAATATGGATATATGATAAGGATTGTGACAGAGTTCTTGCCCAGAACTATACAAGTCAGAAGGTGGTGCAACATCTTCTCCGAAATGCTTACAGAAAAAAAAAAAAAAAAAAAAAAAATCAACCCAGAATGGAATATTTGGTATGCAAACATCTCAAAACAGAAGATGAAACACACTTCTTCAGCCAAAGAAAGCATACATTTGCTCACTCACACTCACACTACTTCTGCCCAAATTCCTCAGATAAAGTGAAAATGATTGTAGATGGAAGTACAAATTGACAAAAAATAGATGCTAGAAATCTTGTTTCCCACTTAATAGTTTTTTCTTTGTATTTTACTTTATTTTTTAAAATTATTTTGCAACAGTGTCTTGCTAGGCAGTTTGGACTCATAGTGATCCTTCTGTCTTGGCCTCCCCAGTGCTGGGTTACAGGCATGCACCGCCATGCACAGTTTCAGGGCTGGCACAGCATGCTGTACTGGGGATCGAACTCGGGTCCTTGCACTTGCCAGGCAGGCACTTAGACCACCGAGCTATCTCCCCAGTCCCATTTTTTCTTGATTAAAAATCATTGTGAAAAAAAAAAATCATTGTGCAGGGAAAGGTACCAGTGACTGAAGCCAGACACTGTACTGAGCCTTAGCCCCCGCCCATTTTCTTAGTTTGAGACGTGGTCTCACTGTGTCACTAGACTGCACAGGTCAGGTGCAAACTTGCAGTCACACTGCCTCAGCCCCCCAGAGCACTGGCTGTGTAAGTGTGCTCCAGCAGCCCAGCTTGCAGCGTTACCTGGGGACACGAGCACAAGTGAGTGCCAGGGCTCTTGTGTACCACGCACACGGCATTGGACTTGGTCGCCGGCACTGCAAAGGAAAAAGTGGAAGAAGGGAGGAAGAGAGGGAAGAAAGAGAAAAGAAGTTTCTGAAAATTAATTGGCTGTGGCACGGCGCCGCACAGCTGCAAGCCCAGCACTCAGGAGGCTGCGGCAGGCGGGCTGCAGCTAGCTTCAGCCTCGCCAGAATGGGTCTAAGCTACACAGTGAGCTCCTGCCCCCTCCCCACAGAACAACAAACGCTTTGACTCTTAAAGCAAAGGTGAGAACAGTGTCTCCAGGATTGGTAATACGTCTAAGGAAATGTGTAGGCACAAAGTAGACAGCAACGAGGAAAAGGAAGGAGGTAACGGACTGTGCATCTGTCAGAGTCTTACACAATGTATGAAGTGGCGCACTGTTACTGGAAAGTGAGTTGTGGCAGTGTGTAAGACGAGCACATCGGTGACTGGCCTTCGCAGTTCTCAGACTTGAGAAGAAACTACACTGACTTGAAGTTTCCCATTCAGCAGGTGTAGAGTTTGTCCTGAGAATTTGTGTGTCAAAGAAATCAGAGGTTGTCAGTAGGACTGACAATCCAAATATTACATTAATCTTCTTTAACCATTTTACCACATATACGTATATCATAACCTCAAGTTACATACCAAAAGTATATGCGATTTTCTTTGTCCATTACATATATTTGCAAAGCCTGGACACTAACCCAAGATGCTAGTGTATGTTACATATAAGAAGCATATTTTGAATATAAAGATACAGATGTGTTAAAAGAAAAAAATATGGGAAAGAATATGCCATGCAAATATTAATCATAGGAACATGAAGTAACTATATTTATACTCGAGGTGGATTTTCAAAATAGGTATAAGACAAAAAAATAAAGTAGGTACAGGAGTAAGGAGGGATGAGTCACTGCATGGCGAGAAGAGGCACATTCCTGGAGCTTAGGCAGTCATCTTGAACAGATATACACAAAATAATATGATTTCAAAATGCATGAAGCACCACTAGGAAAAGAGTAGGCAATGTATTAATTATTGAAACTGTCCTACCAATTTGATTTGAAACTGTCTCATTGCTATTTGTTTCTCAATAAAATTATGGGAAAAAAATGCATGAAGCAAGAATATGGCAGAACTGAAGGGAGAAGTAGCCACAGTCTCAATCGCAGTTGGAAATTCCATCATTCTCTTCTCAAAAACCGATGAGCCAGGCCAGGGGTAAAGCTCAGTGGTCCAGGGCTGCCTGGCAAGGCCAAAGCTGTGAGTTCTATTCCCAGTACAAGACAAGCAACAAAAGAAACGCCTTGATAAACCAGTAGTCATGGCATCAGTCAGACAGCAAAACAAGGAAAACTGTAAACTAAAAATGTCTCTTACAAAAGGAACTGAGATGGCATTGATCTCCAACGTCGCCACCAGAGATTAAGAGATCAAATTCCATCCAATTCATCAGAAGTGTACACTATCTGTAATACCTGGATTGAAACTATTTCACCCATTTATATCCTTATAAAAGAACTATCAAAGCCATTATCACCTATGGAAATTTCTAGAAAATGAAACAGGACCAACAGTTGCAAAAGCAGGATCTGTGTAAAGAGAAAAAGGTATCGGGGAGCCTCACTTCCCACGGCTTTGCCTTGCAACTCAGGGCAAAGAACTGTAGTGGAAAACTGCCCAAGCGCCTGCCACGCTGGGGCAGAAAGAAGCCAAAACCTCAAGCTTAGGTTTGTTTGTTTTCTAATAGTCTGTAGTGTTCACTGCGAAGACATCCATATGTTTCCTTTCCTCGGGATAGGTGAAGGTGCTGCATGATGATTCTTGAGGAAGAGAACTCTGTCGTTGTCATCTTCTTCTCACAGGGACACAATACCTGACAGTCACCTCTTAAAGGAAGAAAAGCTTAATTCAATTCATGGTATCACCAGAGGTGTTGTTTACTAATTCCTAAATATTTTTAACCTCCATGTAAAACCAATGACAATTTACCAATTCTGCCTAACACGAGGACCATCCCACGTCACACTGAAAATGTAATAAACCCTTTCCCACACTGTCGAAACTCTTGGCAGTTTTTCGCAAGGCCCAATTGAAGACTCTTGCAAAACTGTGACAATAAAAGCCTAGTTACATAGTGTCACGCCAGCATGGCACAGGGTGACCATCACCAGCCCAACAGAGAGTGGAACAAGGGTCAGGACAAAGCAAGACTGATGCCCAGCAGGGCAGCCCTTCCTCCTGGGGCTCTTTGTCCCGCCTTCAGGGCACATAGATGTGAGAGGAGCGCTCTGCGGGGTTGGTCGGCTCCACCGCCACGGCCTTGCTGGTTGCAGCCCACAGCCCTCTCTTGGGGTGCTCCACTCACACCTGCAGCTTTTCCTGGCAGTCTGTCTGTGTTCCTGACACGCTCTGACTTCCTGAGGTCCCAGCATTTTTACTTCATTGGCATAGCTTCGCAAGCTGCCCTCCCCAGAGCTCTGGGCTTCACCTCCAAGGACTTCCTTCCAACTCTGGGTAGACATCTTTCTGACCCCAAAACTCTTGCACTCTGCATGCTGAGGGTCAAGTTTCTACACAAAAGGAATTTCTAAAAATGAGTTTAACATTGCAATGTAATTTCCAGTTAAACTGGAAATTGGTGTCAGCTCCTGAGCTGCACTTGCTGGGTGTAAAACAGATAAAGCCAGATCGATGGCTTCCACATTGACACAGAAAGCTTGGCGGTCTCGCGGAGCTGGGGAGAAAATCGCAGAGTCTAGGGCCAGCTAAGGGGGAAGAACATAAATAACACACCAGGATTTCAGCAAGCCTCAAAGAAAGCAACGCAGTGGGAGCAGGAACAGTGAGGACCTCGGCAGCTCCAGGGCCGCCACTTGCATGTCATCATTAAGCCAGAAAAAATCGGAAAGTGTAACGGCTTTCAGTACCTCAACAATATTTCATAAATAATGTCCAATATTCCATCAAAAATTGAGACAGTTGTAAAGAAAGCACATAGAATTTATAATAATAAGGATTCTGGCTACAAATATAGATTAAATAGTAATTTTTACAGAAAAGCTGAAATGTAATGAAATGAATCCAGTGAAAAAATGTAAATTGAAAAACACAAAAACAAAGTGGATAATTCTGTAAATAGGGTATAACATATTAGATACAGAAGAGAACATTACTGAAAACTGAGGTAGGCCAACAGGCAATTCCTGATTAGAGAACAGAAAGAAAAGCAAGGGCTAGAAAACTTGCACAAACTACCGGCATAGAAAGAGTAAGCTTGACACGTGTGCAAGTGAAATCTCATAAGGAAAATTGGGTATGAAAACTTTTTAGGGGCTGGGGAGATAGCTCAGTAGAATTAGCGCTTGCCTGGCA
>NDGN011381181.1:0-11184 GCA_002564285.1 Tympanoctomys barrerae | reverse complement strand
GATCCTTGGTTCTACCACCAAAAAAAAGCAACAATGGGAGAAATATGTTCAAAGTGAGGGGGAGTATTCTGAAGGTTAATGGTAATGAGTATTCTACCATAGTAAATTTTTATATTATTACTATTATTTTTAATGTATTTGGTTGTTGTAGGATCTCACTATGCAGCTTGAACTTGTGATGATCCTCCTGCTTTTGGCCTCCCCAGGGCTGGGATTACAGGCATGTGCCACTATGCCCAGACTCTGGATGGATCAGCCCGCCCCGGGGGTGGGACTGGCATGGCATGTGGTGCGGGGGGATCGAACCACAGTCCCTGCACTTGCCTAAACAGGCACTTTAGATGGCTGAGCTATCTTGCCAGTCCTGACCACAGTAAATTTTAAAAATTTTAAATATTCACTGCAAAGTTTGATCACATTTTGTACCATGTGGTCACGGGCCCAAAGCAACAGAGCCAAGAAATTGTGGGCTGAAACCTCTGAAACCTCGAGCCAAAGTAGGCCTTTTTCCTTGTAAGTTGATTACCTCAGGTATGTTATCACTGAGAAGAAAAGCAACGCAGTAGACATGCACTGAACATTTTCTGGATGAGTGATGAGGCCCACTGTCCCAGGGAATCCACTTTCAAAAGAAGGGACATGCTCATTCTCACCCATCTACTTCCGCTTGATGATGGCAACACCAGGGGCATCTTTGATCAGCTCTGAGTTGTTTATGTATTTATTGTACATGGAGGGAAGCTGCTATTGCTAATTTTCTCTGCCTAGCTGGAGACAGCAAATTGGACTTCCTGTCCCATGAGGAGTCCACTGAGTTTTGCTTCCAGAATCCTGCAGCAAGTTTTACACTCTGGGGGTAGGGCAAGGCCTTTGTGGTGACTCGAGGAGACTGCCCTTAGCTCTTGCCATCACGTTGCAGGAAGATAAGGGACCTCTCTGAGGAAAGAGGTGGCGAGCTGATGTTTTTGGAGGCTGAGTGTGAGAGGCATCTGAGACGGCTCCTGCTGAGGAAGCCCTACAGATAGAAGGACTCTCCAGGGTCAGGAGGGAAGAGGAAGTGTTGCCTGGTGACATGGATGTCAGGTTGTCATGGGGGCAAAGGTGGCTCTGACATCATGCTGGGCATGGGCGCCAGGCTGGCTGCAAGGGTGCGTGCGGCGAGTAGGGTCTTGGGGCTTCATTGGTGTTGGGGATGGAGCTCCTTGGGTAGTGATGTCTGTGGAACACTACTTTTCCTCCTGCCTTTAAGAAGCACTACATCCTAGAACCCGCAGTAGCAGCGTCATCCCTGGATCGTCCGAGGTGAGTGCACTGAGTTCAGTGCTTTCGCCCGTCAGTGCCAGCAGCGCGGCTGAGTCAGAGCTGCTGCCTTCCAGGAGGAGCGGGGTGTGTATTTTTCCTCATCCCTTGAGGACAGTCTGAGCTCTGCTTCCTGTGACTGGATGGGACGGGCCTGAGGGATGCAGATAGACATGTGGCAAGCTGTAGACACTACAGAGGTTGGTAGGAGGCTGCAAGCAGGCGCCCCTGAGCTCCTGGGTAAGCTGGCCCTGCTGAAGCCTGAGCACTCTTCAGTTTGAAATAGAAAAGCATGCCACCTTCCTTGTGCTCAGACCTGATGGCGAGCTCATTCTGGTCACAGAGTAGCCTGGTGGCCTTTCTCAAGAGCACGCAGGGTGCAGTGTTCTAGCCATCTTCTCATGCATCACATAGCCCACAGCTTGGGTCCTCACTGTCTCTGAGGATGGCTGCAGTTCACCTCAGGGGAGCTCTGGTCATCACCTTGAGTGTCACTTCCTGGCTCCTGTGCAGATCTCCCAGCCTGCTGGCACAGGTTCTTCATCCTGCTGGCATAGACTTTAGCTTCCACCACTGACCTTGGGTTTTCCCAGGGAAGATCTTTGGTATAGACTTGCACCAGACATTGTCATGGGCTCCAAGCCTTGCAGTTGGACTTGGGACATTTTATGGGCTCTAGGTCTTCAGCTGAAGTCATGCAGGACACTGCCTTGGGATCTAGGCACCCAGCTGGATTCTTTGGATCTCTAGAGCATGGACATAACTCTTGCACTCTTTTGCATTTGACTTTTTTGGTGAATATTATAAAATGGTTCTATAAATGATGTGTCCTGTATTAAGTCTATTCCCTTGTAAGCCCTGACTACAATATCCATTTATTAAAAAAACAAAAAACAAGAATGCAAACAAAAGCAATGAAAGAAACAGAGTAAGGAGCTAACTTGGCCAAGCCCACAGAACTGGGGTAGGAACCAGGCCACCCCTGCGGAGTACCTGGCGCCTGTTACAGGGCCCAAGACACAGAGAAGCCGAGGAATAAGCGTTCAAAGAGTTGATGCATGAAAGAGTTGGCCCCTGTTTCTGCAGACACCACACCCATGGACTTGACCCACCATGGATTGAGAATATTCAGAATAAAAGTTGTGCCTGTGGATTCTGATGAGATTGGGCTCACTCAGGGTGGTGTGGCCATAGACAATGCCTGTAGATTCTGTTCCTTCTTCTCCCGCTCTTCCTTCTCTTTCTTTGTATTGGAGGTGGAACCCAGGACCTCTGACTGAACTACATCCTCAGCTCTTATCTTTTATTTTGATACAGCTAATTTGAGTCCAGGCTGGGCTTGAACCTGCCGCTCCCCTGCCACAGCCTCCTGTAGACTTTTCTTGTCATTATTCCTTAAAGAAGGAAGTACCCGACCTCATCCTGCATGGCCTTTCGCCCTTGGTCGCCTGCCTATGTTGAAGGACAGCAGGCTCTGACCTGCAGCCACCTTGTGGTGGCCCTGCTCCCAGCAGCCTTAACCTCTGGCTGGGAGGAGGACTATCCTCTGGCTTTGACACCTTCAGCTAGCTGGTGGTGATAGTTAATCTTATACAACAACTGGGCTCCGACGTATTATCTAGACATGTAGCTAGAATTATTCTAGATATTTCTATGGGCATGCTCATAGACCTGGGGTCAGATGTTACTTTCAGAGCCCTCTTTGAGATGAAGAGGACACAGTCAAGCACGAGGCCTGAGAAGAGGCCCGAGTACAGCACATGATTCTACGCTCCAGTAAATCATCAATGAGACTGGATGCCGGTGGAGAGGAGAGTGAAGGCTGCCTCCGCAGCCTCCGGGAGCAGCTAGGAAGCAGGTACTAATGCCTGCATCTTGCTAGGTGATGGAAAGAGTGAGCCACGCGGGCACAAGTCGGAGGAGCTCGTGGCCACTGGCCTTGCCTTCCCTCCGAATCCTAACGCCACTGCCATGGAAGCACAAAATATTTGCGTTCGTCCAAGTTCACATCTCTTTCCTCTAAATCAGGGGTTGGCAACCTTTTTCTGTGAAAGGCCAAGAAGTAAATATCCGAGGCTGTGTGGGCCATGTGGTTTCTGTTACAGTCACTCTTCTCAGCTGCTGCCGTGGCCCAAAGCAGCCCTAGACAGTCCAATAAAATTTTATTTACCAAAAAATCGGTGATGGGCCAGATTGGGCCAGGCCGGGGTGCAGTTTGCTGATTTCTGCTCTCCATCCCTGGTTCTCTGTCTTTAGAAACAGGGTATTTCCTTCCAACTGCCTTCAACAACATTAGGATGTAATGCTGATAAATGCAATTAGTCTGGTCTGAGCCGGGTAGGTGGGAGGCCATGAAGAGCTCCCTGGGCCCAGGGTGGCATCCACAGCTGTATCTGGATGTCCTCTTGTAAGTGATCCTCCTCGCATTTTTCTGTGGGGCCACTTGCAATGACACCGCCAGTCCTCTGTCACTGCAGAGTGCGGCGCAGTGACAGCCTGCACAGTTCTGCCACATAGTGCACCCGGTGTGACAGGACTCAGTCCCGACTGATGCCAGAGGCCGCCGGTGGGGGCTGGCGCTAGAAGAGAGCGGGGCTCACTCTCGTCCCCACCTGACCCTGTCCGCCAGCGTCAAGTGAGCACATGAGGCCTGCGCGACATTCACCTTGGAGCTAGTGCCCGGACCATGTGTTGGCTTCCCTGCAGATATTACATGGGGGTCTGTCCCTTAGTTGGGGGGAATAATCATGTAAGCTCTTGACGTGTGCATGCGTGCGTGTGTATGGTCGAGGGGGTCAGTGTGCGCCATTCCTTCACTGCAAAACAACAGTGCTGCAGGTAAAGGACTGAAACTATATGAGATCATCATGGGGTGGAAAATGTGTCACATATAGTCACAAAAGTTTAAAAGCCATAGTAAAGAAAAAGCAAACACAGATCAATAAAAAGAAAAAGAACTCAGAGGCAAATTAGGCAAAAATTGGGGTGGGTGGATTCACAGAAGGGGTTGGGGTGTGGCCGAAATATGTGAAAAGCTACTGTAGTGACTCTCAGTGACAGTCAGGGACATGCAAAGCGTGGATCAAAACAGTTTAATCTGCAAGTTGGAAAAGATTTGGAGGAGACGCCAGTATCGATACTGGTACAAATAAACACGCACTCTTGCATCATGTGCCTTTGGAGACCACAGGGGCAGCGAAGCTGTACGGCGTGCTGCTCGGTATCTCAGGCCACATGCAGGAGTAGAGACTGATCTCTTGCAAATGTACATGCTCACACAGAGCGATCGGCGAGCTCTCTGTGGAGATGTTCAGACAGCAGGGAAGTGCTGCTGCTCCCGTGAACCCTAGCTGGTCCTCCCAGAAGCGTTTTCTGGACTGGCACTGGTCTGCAGCACTTTGCTATGTGTGCAGACTTCTTGAACGCTCCACAGCAGTGCTGAGAGGAGTCGCTGCTAGAATCTGCGGTGCTGCTAGCAGCAGGAAAGGTGGTGGTGGGGGGACCCCAGGCAGCCCGGCAAGGTCTGTGCTCTGCCCGCTTCTCTGCCTCTAGCTGAGCACTGACTCTACCAGCCACAGGAAATCCTTACAAGGAAGAGCAAGATGTTGTAAAGTGAAATCAGTGGGTGGCAGTGTGATCAGTTTCAAGAAATGAAATGTCTGTGTGTGTCTGCTGTGATTGTGTGTGTGTGTGTGTGTGTACATGACCGAGGATAATTGCAACAAACACACAAACTGTGCGTAGTGCTTGCTTTTGCCAAGGGGTGTGTGTCGGGGACAGAGGATAAGGGTGCGCTGGAATACAGAGACTGCCTTTCTATTTAGTGAATCTTTGCACTGCTAAATTCTTCAAAATATTATTATATCCACACACCTATTTTGCTGCTGTACCAGGGACTGAACTCAGGGAGCAAAGAGATATATGTATAGGCCTCTTTGTTTTATTTTTTGCAACAGGGAACCACTGAGTTGCCTCGGCTTCCCGTGGAATAGCTGGGACTAAGGCAACGGCCGCCATTCCTGGCTGTTGGTAAAATTTTTTAAAGGTGTGAATGAAATACCAAGGAGTTACAGGCACTTTTTTTTTTTTTTTTTTTNGAGCTTGCCAGGCAAGCGCTTATTCTACTGAGCCATCTCCCCGGCTCCTACAGGCACTTCTGACCTGGTCTGTGATCAGTTTCATTTAAGGCTCAATGATTGGCTGCCAGTTTTGCTGGGGTGGGTGGTGGCACTTAGGCAGTGATCCCACAAGGCGCATGGTGGGTTGGTAGCTCTCTCCAGCACTGTTCCTTGGTTGGATTCAGCCTTGTCTCGTCTACACTTGCCATTTAAGATGTACCTGCTCCCAATTGTAATGTCCTAACTAGTCAGAGGACCACCTGTTTTCATAAATATAGCATGGGTTTGTTTAAAAAAAGACATACTGTGTGTGTGTGTTGGGGGGATTACCACATGATGTGTCTTCATATAAGTGTTCAACAGACAATGACATGCTTAATATAGCTATATCCTGTGGATCAGCAAACCCAAGGTCATGTACAATCCCTCTTGCTTTCCACAGATATAGATTTGAAAATTAAAATAATCACTTCCCTGGACTCCCTTGCAGCTAATGAGTGACCACCTGTTATGGTTTGTATCTAGTTGTCCCCCCAAAGCCTCATGCAGGCATGAGTGGCTTCTGGAGTTTGGGATTGATTCTTGATCCAATGCTGGGATTGCAGGTGTGAGTGCTACCCCTGACTCTGGGGTCAGTAATCTGCATTACGATGTAAGGAGGGGAGAGAGGCTGGCTAGTTGGTGTTCCTCCCTTTGCTCTTTGCTGCCCCCATGAATGCCTGCTCTGTGCCATGTGCCATTCTACCTTGGAGCCAGCTGAGTATGGACTGAAACCTCCACTAACTGTGAGCTAAATAAACTTCCCCAGACTCCTTCCTTAATTTTGGGTGTTGGGTATTTTGTCCAGCAACGAGAGAAGAGTAACTGAGACACCACCCAACCCCGTGCTTATCAATGAGGCAGCCATTAATAGCATGCTGGATTTCCAAGCCAGCATCCTGCAGGTGGGGACGATCTTGGAATGGCTCATCCAATGTTTGCTCTTTCCCCTTCTTCCTGCCCAGCCCACAGATGTGAAATGTAATTGACATCCTGTAGCTATCATGATAAATATCAAATATTGTACTCCTGTCCTAGAGCTGCTGTGACAGATGTGCACAAATGTGTCTACACCACAGAACTTTATTCTTCCACAGCTCTAGAGGCTGGAAGTGGAGAGCAAGGCCTTAGCAGGGCCATGCTTTCTCGGAAGGCTGTAGAGTGGCTCCTCCTGGCATCTTCTTCACTTCTGGCAGTGTCCACAATCTTTGATGTGCCATGGCTTGCAGATGCACACTCCAATTCCTGCCCCATCATCGCTTGTCTTTGTGTTGGTATCTTTTCCTTTCATGTAAATGTTCTAGTCACATTGGATTTAGGATTTACTCTATGCCAGTGTGATCTCATTCTAATTCAGTTATATTCACAAAGATGATACTTTCAAGAAAGGTTACACTCACAGATTCCAAGGGTTATGCTTTGCGCACAGGTTTTAGGGGATTACAATTCAATTTACAAAACATGCTAAGGATGGAGAAGGGGAAGATGGAAGTTCTTGTTAGTCTTGTAAAACCACTTCCAGCCTTGGATAGCTCAACTATGACTTCCTATTATGTGAATCAAATACTTTCTTCTTTATTTAAGTTAGTGTTTTCTTTTGTTCATAGCTGAATACATTTCTGTCATATATATCCATTTATCCACCTATGTATCCATCCATCCATCCATCTATCCATCCATCCATCCAACCATCCATTCACCCACCAACCCACCCATCCCTCTGTTCATCCACCCATCCTGTCAACCAGTCTTTAAAAACTGCCCAGATCATGTTTAATTCAGAGTTGAAGTTGGCACAAAGAAAGTTTTGATGTTCATTATTTAAATGTATGAATGAGAGGAAAAATTATTTTTGAGACCTACAGTTTGCAGTATATACAAAGCAGTTGACAATTAAACTTGGCTTAAGGGTTGGGGATTCAGGGAGCTTTGCTGGTAAGTAAGAAGGATGGGGAGAGAATGTACAGAAACCAATGAGAGTTTGAGAATGTGAAAAAAACTTGCTATGGGTGGCTGGCTCTAGAGGGTAGGGAAAGAGAAGAGGAGGAACAAGGGAAAGAGAAAAGGGGAGAAAGAGGAGGGCAAAGAGAAGGAGAAGAGACTGGAGACGAGGGTAGAGTCATTCAGCCCTGGGGATCACCCCTTAATATCGGAGCCATCGGAAATGAAAATGTCCACAGCAGGAGGACGACTCTATGTGTTCTCACCTTTGGGGGATGGGGCTGTGTCACTCTGATGGATTTTAAGTTTTAAGTTATCAGGCTGAAATGACAATACATGAAGTGAGCAGCAGAAAGACAAGTGCTAAGCCCCTTTGGTGAGTGTGCTTCCCTTCGCTGTGGCGCACCCGGAACTCTTGGATGGCATCTGCAGGCTGGAGCTTTGTTTTATGGCGCATGTGTTAACGCTCATGGGCTGTTCCAAGGAGATCTTGCTTTCACACATCGTCCTCACGCAGCTGTGTTTTCTGGACCAGGCCCGTGGAGAGCTGGATAATGCCAAAGACTCCCTCCCNNNGTCTCGCCTTACAGCCCGCTTGCCAAGGGAGCAGGGGCAGAAGGCTTTCGCTTCCATGGGCTTCTTTTCCTCCATCTCCAAATTCACCAAAAACCTTCAGAAAAAAAGGTACACCACAAAGGAGGCCTTGCACATAGACGTGTTCCAAGTTAACCAAGTGTACACATGCAGATGAGAAGTGAAACTACCCATAATTGATTACCTTGGGGGAAATCTCTTTTCATTTTATGGGGCTGGTAAGAAATCAGGTTGATTGTTGGGATCCACAGCTCCTTGCTGGGAACTGGTTCCATTCTTGTCCCTGGACGAATGCCTGGTGGGGATCGTGGCTTTTCTGGACCTCATGACTGATGCCGGCTTGGGGATCCAGCACTGATCTTAATGTGGCAGGTGTACAAAGCTGAGTGTTGCTCTTGAGGTTTTGTGGATTCTTGAAGAGCTCCCATCATTTTGGACCTTTGGTCTTCTTGGCTCTGGCCTCCCCCCTGGAATCTTTCTATTGGGGGCCCCTTGCCCCCAACAAGTAAGGTAAGACCCTAGGCAGCCTCTCTCAGCACATTCTTGCCCTGCCACACATCTTTCTCATGACATATTCAGGTCAACTGGCCGGTCTCTGGCTCAGGCATCCACCAGATCTCCGTGGGCCAAAGTCCCACTCAGCGAGGGAGGATGGACAGATAGCACCTCACAAGCTCTCTCCTTCCATGTCTCTCATCCAGTGTCTGCTCTCCATGTGGTCCAGGGACCCGAGAGTCTTGAGCCAATGTGGTGTCCCCCTTGAGATTTACATCTTAAGATTTACACCTTGAGATCTCTCCCCAGATGATGGTATCAGGAAATGAGGCCCTTGGCAGGCGATCAGCTCCTCACATGTGGAAGTAGAAGCCGTGTACAGGGACCCTTTTCTCTCCTTTTGTGCTACATGAGGACAAAAACAGAAGTTGATCTTCTGCAGTTTAGAAGAGGGGGTCCCCAGAACCTGACCACATTGGACCTCAAACTTCTAGAACTGTGATGGATAAATTTCTGCTGTTTAAGCTGGCCAGTCTACGGTGCTTGAACCGAAACATATTACCTCTCAAGTTAGTCTGGAATAGGGTACGCATTTTCTCCATGCTTCAGCTAAACTTGCCTTTCTAATATTTAGTTAGTTAGTTAGTTAGTTAGTTAGTTCAGGCTGGCCTTGCACTCGCGGTGATCCTTCTGCCTCAGTCTTCAGTGCTGGGGTTACAGCTGTTTGTCCCCATGCCTGGCTAAAATTTGCATGATGACATCCTCTTACAATTTCTCTGAACGTTGGTCCCTTGTTTGTAAAGGAACACACTGATGAATGCAGATGGTAGCAGTGAAGGTGAATTTTATGTGTCAGCTTAACTAGGACACTGAGGTTCCCAGGAATCTGCTTGAACTTTCCTTTGGGGTGTGTCACTGTGGGATTCCTGGAAGAGGTTAGAATTCGAATCTGTGGCCCAAGGAAAGCAGGTGGCAGGGTCTCATTCAATCAGGTGAAAGCCTGCTGAGCTCACTGTATCCTTGATGCAGGCTGGAGCCAGACCCTGGACTGATACCTTGGCCATCAGCTGCCCCAGCCTGAGACCCTCCACGGAGTGAGCCAACTCCTTGGACACATCCCTTGTGTAGTATAAGTATTTTGTTAGTTTTCCACATGATATGACGTGGTATATTGTTGTCATCTAAAATTTTGCCAGTGGAGGAGAAACTGCCTCTCCTGGCCAGTGGTTCCTAGAGGGCTCCGCAGGAGCTGCCTTTGATAGGAAGGGAGCCAGGGCAGAGCCACTGAGATATTCAACTGCGACACAAAGCCAGTGGATTAGGGACCATCTGGTGAGTGGACAGAGCGCAGTTCTGGGTGTGGCTCTGGATGATTGACATGCAACCAGCCAACCAAGGCGGGAAGCCCGGCGGGACATGGGTGGCACCAACTAATACGAGTGTAATCAGGACAAAATGAAAGGGAAAGAAGGGGACAGTCTATTTTTTGTTTCTGGAGAGGTGCTTTGGTCTTGGTCATTGCTTTTGGACTTCTGGTTCCAGTTTCTTGGGGCTTCCAGCGCGGATCCTGCGGCTTCCCCACTCAGACTCGCATTGGCCCTGGTAGCAAGCGGCAGGTCTCGCTTCAGCTAGATCCTTGGACTCTTCAGCGCACAAACAGCCCTTGTGTGTTCTGCCACCCGCCTCCACAGGCGACCATTGTGAGCCTGCGTGGCCCTTTGTATATCATATGTATTAATATTAAATCTGTTCCTTTAGTAAACTCTGAAATAGTTGTCTTCTGTCCGGCCTGTGTACCCTAGGAGGCCACGTTCCTCTGCCTTAATCATCCCAGGGCCACCAAGGAGCCCAGAGCCCACACTACTCTGCCTTTCCTGAGAACCTTGGGTAAGTTCTCCTGGCACCTGCTTCATGCTGCCAACCACCTGAGGCTTCTCACAGGGCCTGGCGAATTAGGCCTTACGTTAGGAAGGTCTGTGAGGGTTACAAACTTTGTTCCCCTCAGCCACACCTCACTTTTTCTCTTGTGGCTGTATCTGACTGGCAGTCTTACAACAACGTGACACGCTGCTGCCCACATATATGTGTAGTGGGTCTTTCATATCTGTTGGTTCTGCATCTGTGAATTTAATCAACTTTGCATCTAAAATACTTGAAAAAATAATGGAACAGTATGTCTTTTTGAAAGGAAGAGTTAATGTTGAATTGTTTGATCAGTCTTGCATGCCTATATCTGGTAACCTGAGCAACAAATTTGATGCTATAAATGTGTACTGTAACAATCATTGTTAATTTTTCTATTCCTGTTTTGAAATGCTATACCAATTTTATGTTGCCTTGTTTTTGTCTTTGTCTTCGTCCTTGTTATTTGTTTCTGTTTTCTTTCTCTTTAAAATAAAAAAAGATCCAGCAGAAAAGTATAAACATGAGGTATAAAAAGTAAAGCCATATTAATGTGCTGAGCTGTAAAAGGTTCAAGTCAACAACTTCTGACATTGCCCAGTTCTGTGGATAACCCACTACTATTATGGACTGCTGGATTATATTGGATTACTTTACTGAATTCACACACCTACAATATTTGAATGCAATGGAATACCCATGTCTGACAAAAGGAAACAAACAAACAAAAAAAGGGATACAAATGAAGGACCATTTTGTATTTGTATATACAAAATAGGATAGATATACAGCTACT
>NDGN011381175.1:0-16273 GCA_002564285.1 Tympanoctomys barrerae | reverse complement strand
TTCACCTTAACTTCCAGATATATGGCACTTATTTTTGCTGTTAACAGAACAGCCATTCCAGATCTTTAGTACTTTAGCTTTAACGAACTCTTCTGAGTATGGACAGTGCTAGGCACTAAGTTCCTAAGGATAGGACGTAGTCCCTGACTCCTGAGACCTGCTTGGGACACAAGGTAGACATAAAGACAACTGCCATTCTACATCACACTTGGTGTTGAAGAATAGTTAGTGCTTAGTTACACAAAAGCAAAAGCAGACTGGTGAGTTAAGGCTTTCAGACAAATCATGTGGGAGACACCTTGGATTCATTAGCTCTCCAAATACATAGTAGACACTGTGTAGCCTGGTTTGGCATGAGTGAAACCCAGATCCCCTCTCTGATGGTTCCGACCTGCATCTGAAAGCCTCTAAGAATGTAGGTGAATGTCCTCTTTGAGATATCCTATTTCATGGTTATATTTGTTTGTTTTCTGTTTTGTTCTGTTTATTTCCTTAAGAGCTGGGGAGGTTAAAAGCTTTGTTTTTTTGTCTTCAAGAAACCTCCCCAGAGACTGAGTATTCATTGTCATCATTTATGAACATGGAGGGACACTGGTCTCATGGATTTCATGATGGTCTCACTTGGAGGCAGCCACATAAAGCTTTCTGAAATCCACTGTATTTGGACACATGCTCTTGTTTACATATGAAAGGAACTGGCACTTCGGCTCCATGAACAAATTTAAAATAAATTACAGATCTAACTTGTCTTTGGTTTTGGTCTGGACTTATTACTAAGGAGCCACTCAGCAATGCCAGCCTCAATTATTACATCTGAGGAAACTGCAGTTAGTTAAGAAACTGCTGATTCAAAAACCTTTGCCTCCAGAGAGGAAAGAATTCCAAGACCAAGTGCCAAGTTCAGAGCAAACTATCAAGAATCTCCTCACTCTACCGATATCTACACTAAAGTAAATGAAGAGGATAAGAGCTACATGAATGTTACATTAAAAAGTGAAACAGAACTCAGATTTTTTTGGTTAAATTTGCTACTTATTCTGTTTCAATAAAATGTATGTAAGGAAAATAACCACTTAAAGCAGAAGAGTAGCTAAGCTACATTGTTCAGAACTTCTTGAGAACAAAGGAATGAATGTGGATTAACTTCCCTGGTTTAAATTTAATCACCTGTTTTCAAACACAAGTTGAGCATCTACATTAGCCCTTGAAAGTTCAAAGCAGAATGTAGCTTAAGAATTCTGTAGTACACAAAGACAGAACTTCATGGGTACTGTAAACCTACACAGACATTTGTTTGTATTTTTTAGCATCCAAAACCTTTTTTCCACACACCACACAGATGCCTCTTTTGTAGGCACAACACTGGCAGTAATGAGACGCTGGTGGGTCCTCAGAGCTTTTACAGATTTCGTAAGTGGAGAGAACTTATTCTTTTCATGTGACTGAAATCTTGCCTTTTGGGAAGTCAAGGCTTTAATTTCACACACAACTTCCTGTGGTTTTCCTTGTGCTGTCATTCCAAATATCTGATACGAACAAGTACTGAGGGTTTTTTTCACGTTTTTTTTTTGGTACACCATCCTTCTAAAGACTGTCCCTTCTGCTGCAGAAGCCCTGGAAGCTTGCAAATATCAAACGCACACTTTCGTGTTTTCTGACTTCATAATAAAGGTCAAATATTAGAAAGTTCTCCCTTGTAAGGAGCCAAAATAGGCCTGTTTGTTACTCTTTGCTTTATACGATGGGGCAACACAAAATAAATAATTAAGTTTCTGTTTGTAAACCCTTTACATTCTTGAAAAGCACTACCATGTCTCTCTTAATTTTTTCTTTCTAATGCTAACCACTTTCAATAATGTTAGCTTTTTCGGATATATTAGATTTATTAAATTATTTACTAGCCTAAGTATACTACTCTGTCAGTGAATCCAAGGATGGACTTAGCTCTAAGTAATGCAAAATACAACCAATTTATTGCCTCCTCAACTTGTAATGCCACATGCAGTGAAGGCAGGCTAAGGCTGTACTAACTTTCTTTGGCAGCTGCAAGCATTCTGCCCACAATAAAACATTTATCCTTGTGAACTACCAGTTCTCCAGTGTGTACCTGTGCAGTTGAATTTTTAAAGTCTAACATTAAATTCCATCCCTGATAAAAGGCTATTGCAGCTTGAATAACTGAATTGTAATTCTTATCTAATATTTATGATATTCTCTTTTAGATAGATATGTGTTTTATGCACAATTGATAAATATAGTTTAGTGCTGGCCTGATAGCTCAGCGGATGAAAGCACCTGCTTAGGCAGAGCGCAGCGGCTGGGGTTCAATCACAGGCTTGCTATGCTTGCCCGCCCCCGGGGCGCTCAGAGATGGCGATTGAGACTGGGCATGGTGGTGCGCGCCTATAATCACAGCGCTTGGGAGGCTGAAAACGGGAGAATCACTATGAGTCCGAGTTCCGTAGTGAGACCCTGAAGACCTTGTCCTAAATACAGAAAAATAAATAAATAAATAAAGTAAAGTTTGTCCAGCACTGATTATATTCTTTTTGAAAAAAAAAATTGACCGACTATATAGTGCTAAATTCAATCGCTGAGATCTTACCTCCAGGATTATTGTTATTATGAATCAACAATCATTGTTGTGGCATTTAACTACCACAACAGTTCCTGTGCAGTTCCTTTGTATTCTGAAAGGCAAGCTGGCTGTTGGCTCCTTGATTTGCTTCACGCTTTTAAAGAAGCTGATGCTTAAAAATCTCTATAAAAATTAATTGGAAAAAAAGAAAAATATATAGAGCCAACCAAATAGCTCAGCAGATTAAAGCACCTGCAAGCAGGCGTAGGGGCCAGGGGCTTCCATCCCCTGACCTGCCTTGCCGACCTCGCCCCTGAGGCATGCTGAGACGGCGATTGAGACTGGGCCTGGTGATGCGTGCCTGTAATCCCAGTGCTAAGGAGGCTGAGGCAGGAGGTTCACTATGAATCTGGCCTGCTTAGCAAAACCCTGTATCAAATAAATAAATACAAAAAAAAATTGGAATTCTTATCTATAGACCCAAGAGTATTTGTTTTTAGAAATAATACAAGCTCTGATAGAAATTAAAGTGAATGCTTACTTTTAAAAAATTTATAACACTCCCATATACATCACCATTAATCCCCTCAGAATGTTACTCCTCACTCTGAACACATTCTGGCCACTTTCTGAAGCAGTTCTGGAAACCCTCTTCCATGAGTGTAAGTTGTGCTATCATAGCCACTTTGATCTCTAGAATTGATTTTTAAAAGTTTCCCTTTCATGTTCATGTTAATGTTGAGGTGGACCAGTGGCCCTCACCATGCCAGATTCAGTGAAAAAAAAAAAAATGGAAGAGAAAAAACTAAGATGTTCTGAGGAGCCTGCCTTTCTTCTGGATGGCTCTTGGCAGCAACATTCACCATATTTTTTTTAATCAAACCTCAACAAGACACTCATAAAAAGTGACATTCAGAATTGCTTCAAAGAAAGTGGCAATAATAATAGAATGTGTTCAAGGTGAAGGGGTTTGTTTTGAGGGCATTAATGGCAATGTATTTTTTACTGTATAATATTTTTATTCCATAACTTACTGTCTATTTGGATCACATCTTATAGTTGTAAGTCAAGATATCTTTCTTCCAACAAAGTCAGAAAGTACTATGGCTTGAGTATATATTGAAATTTGTGTGTCTAGTCATTAGTGTAATTGTTAAATCAAGAAAATAACTCTTCCTTGTCATTGTTATGGTCTTTAGAAAAAAAACTACTTAGTTTATTTTTTGTCATCCATGGATTTTAGAAAACACTAAATGAATTTTTGTAACTACAGGAAAAGTTAAATGCTGGATAAATCAATGTTTTTAAGCATCAATCCTCTGGAGTCTTGAATTTGTTATTTTCTGCACTGTGAATAAACTGCAAGAAGGAAAGTTGGAAGTTGTTGTTGGTCTTTTTGTAGCTATTTAATTCTATCCAAATCCAGCCATCAGTTTGTATCTTGAGTTCTAATTGCCTTTCAGAGTTTTATGTACAGAACAAGAGCTAGAGTGACTCTTCAGAACAAAAGTAATAAATATAGGTTCTTCTTCATCTTGATGAATTAAAACCAAAAGAAGGTAGACAGTTTGTTTGCAACAAGCCATCTGTTTATTTGTATACAGCATTTGTATTCACATTTAAGTATGTCAATCAACTAAGAAACCTCAGAATTCATAACACAGTAAATAAGAATATTGGCAAGACATACACTTTGTGAAAACCAAGGAGTTAATGAGCTTTTGAACCTCTTTAGTTTAATCTTCTCTAGTCCCAGTGAGACTTCTCTGGTGTGGTACAGTACATGACTAATTTTGCATTGATTCTTGCTACTTCCAAGGTCAGACCATGAATCAGCAATAAGTAGTAGATGCATTAGTTGCTATCAGCACAGCAGCTGTACAGTATGATGTTTTATTTAAGGAACCTTTACTGACCTATGGTTCGTAAGCTAGTAATTTACCAATAACAAAACGATTGTGGATCCCTGCATGTTGCATAAAATGATGTACCTTTCTTTAGAAGACAAATGTCTACAGCAATATGAGCCAAGTGGCTGGAGCTGGAGCTCAGTGGTAGTGCATGTGCTTCGCATGTACAAGGCCATGGGTTCCGTCCCTAGAACCAAAGAGTAAGAAAGATGAAAACATGGACAATTTCAAATGGCCATAGGCTTTGGGACAGATGCCAACTCTTTGTTGATAGCCCTGAGGTTGCTAGGAGACAAAACAAAACTTTCTAAGGCTTTGACCTTAGACATTTACATTAACTCAAAATTGGGCACCTAGGCTTCCTGGAAAGCCATACCTGAGGCAGTAAGTTCATTACTCTTGTAAAAGTCTTACCAAAACCTGGCAGGAGTTCTTTAGATTCCTTATGCATTTAAATAGCTTCAGGTGACTGTACATAATCATGAGCACAAACTGCTGTCTTTTGCCCCTTTGGGTTGTCCTATGTATGGATACCATGTTTCCAGCTAAAGGAAGAGAGGCAGACAGTTCCCTAAGCCCTCTTAGTATCAGTCTCCTCATTTGTTAAACAAGTATGAGAATACCTGTTTTATAGGAATAAATGATGCAATTTAGCTGTAGCAATGAACAGCGCTAAGGGATTCAGTTATTACAAGCATTATTATTCTGTCAACCCCCTTACTGTACCCTGTAAAACAGAATATATACTTGGTGGATGAATAAAATGAGTGAAAAAATGTGTTAAAATGAAAAAAAAATTATAAAATCATTGCACAGATATTTAAAGAGAATTAGCTAACATCTTTGTACCATGAAAAAATAAAGTTACTTAATTTTAGCTTGAGACAATCTGTTTCCATTTTCATTTTATAGATGAGGAAATTTTAAATTCAAAAACTCCAAATGACATAAAGGAACTATTCCTAAGCTTTTGCTTTGAATGAGATTTGCTTTCACCTCTTTCCCTCAATCAAAAACAAAATCCTAGTCTGTAGCTATTCCTGAAGGTTAGAGAATCAATAGCTTTTTATTATATGGCTTACAATAGCTCTAGGCTTTGAAATAAGGGGATTTCTGTCCCATTACCTCTGCGCTGGCAGTGTCTGCTGTTCATGTCTCACTTCATGACTAGCGCTCAGTCAGTAGTGACTAAAAGCATGTCAATATACTTATCATGGCCTTTTTCTATATTCAGAAAACAGTAAAAGTATATATTACTATTAAGTTACAACCTATTTAAGACAGAGACTACTTTTTATAACAACCTCAGTTGTTTTCCTTCCTTAGTTGTATAAAAAGGCAGAAAAAATATTCTAATTACTTTCATTATAAAGGAAACTCAGAAATTAGGACTCATCAATAAATGATTGAGGTTATGGATGTGAGGTGATAGATTTGATCGGTATAAAATCAATACATGTAGTGAAGCCTCATATTACACTGTACAAATATGCACAATCATTATTCATCAATTAAAATAAAACCAAAATATCTCCTATCAAGTAGAATTTCAAATTTTCCAGATAAGATTTTAATCCAAGGTGTTCTCTTAATATATACTTCAGAGCTGAAATATAAACCTATGAACATGAAAGAGAATTGATCAATATTCTTTTATCTTGCTTGGTTTGATTTGTCTTATTTGAATTCTTTATTTAAAAATTTCTGGAATATGGCTAAATTCATGTCATTGCTTAGCTATTTATATGACTTTTATATTGAATTCAAAGCTCTTATACCATTGTACTGTCTAACATCATTTATGAAATTAAGTTGCATTAAAAATAAGAAACTACATTTGTGTAAATATAGTGTAGTTCTGGAGTTATAACTTACCTCGACTAATCAAGCCTATTTCATCCCCACTTACAGGTATAATGTAAAGGATAAATTTAAAAGATAAATGATAGTCTCTATTCTTAAGAGATAACATTTTGTCAGTGATGTTTTTATTATAGCATTATATTTGTAATAAAATTTGCTTAAGTGTCTGCTAGTATCAAAAGTTCAAACAGGGCTGGGAGATAGCTCAGTGGTCTAAGCACCTGCTTGGAAAGCACAAGGACCTGAGTTCAAGCCCCAATACCACATGCTATGCTGGTCCCTGAACCCTGGCATGCTGTGTCAGCCCCAAAACCAGGCTTGGTGGCACATGCCTGTAATCCCAGCACTGGGGACACTGAGACAGGAGGATCCCTTTAAATCAGAACTGTGTAGCAAGACCCTCTATTAAATGATTTTTTTAAAATAGTTAAAACTAGGGCCTACAAGATAACTCAGCAGACTAAGTGCCTACTTAGGCAAGCGCAGGAGCCAGGGTTCAATCCCTGGCACCACAAGCTGCACCAGCCCTGCCCCTGGGTGTGCTGAGCTGATCACCAAGAATGGGTGTGGTGGGGCGTAACTATAATCCCAGCACTGGGAAGGCTGAAAACAAAAGGATCACTGTGAGTCTGAGCTGCGTAGTGAGATGCTGTACCAATTACATTTTTTTAAAAAATAGCTAAAACTATAAATTTAATAGCATATTATGCATGTTATAAAGCTGTCTTGATATAAATATAAAGATATCTATGTTATATTAAATAGAGACAGAAGGAGCCTTGTACATGTACCATAACATGCAAAGGAAAAGTAAAAACCTATGAGCCAAAAGGCCAAGGAAATTATTCCAAAATGAAAACTGTTTTCATCCAGGTAATTGTTTGTTTGCTTTCAGTTTTGTTTAGGTGTTGTTTCCAGGTGTTATTGTTCCTTCTTTGGATTTTCCTAAATTTCTTATGCTTCTCACTTTTATAGCAGGAAAACTCCCAACTAACCTCAAATTCACCAATTCCTGTTTTTACTTAGCTAAGATGTAGGGAAACCAGAGAGCACTAAAGCCCTTTCCTAAAAGACCATTTCTAACAGGCTTCCAGGAGGTGAGCCCTCCACTGTGAGTCTTAAGTGTCTTAAACTTGGTGTGTCCCATTGAGTTCTGTTGCTTTAGAAAGGTTTCTATGATGAGCAGTTTCAACTTTTCATATCAAAACTGGCCTCCCATCCCAAATCTGGCTTTCACAGGTGACTGGAGATTTTTGATCACAGTCTATGACAATGCAAAGTGAAATCACTTACATTTTGGTCTCGGATTCTACTACTTCCATATAAGCTCATAGCCTTGCTGATAAGTTTGATTTTGTTTTAACACTCCAGATCCAACAAGGGTAATGGTGCCCCCTTCAAGCATGGACGTCACTGTTGGAGAGAGCATTGTTCTGCCATGCCAGGTGACTCATGATCACTCACTGGACATTGTATTTACATGGTCATTTAATGAGCATCTGATAGACTTTGACAAGGATGGGGACCACTTTGAAAGAGTTGGAGGGGTAAGTATTAATGTCACGCCAGCTGCATGAAACAGGACGCAAACACACCTTAGAGGCTGAATCAGATGACCTTGTTTTGATTAACTTGATAAAAGTAAAATTGTTGTTATAAAACTGTAATTTTGTTCAAGTCCCCTATTATGCAAAACTCTTGGTTAATTCCTGTTTCATTTTGCATAATAAACCAGACTCTATTTACTGAGAAAGTGTACATAGCAAAGCTGCTCTATAATTTTACAACTGCCATTTAAGTTAGTTACTCCTCTCTATGTATGCATCAAGAAACTAAGGTTTATAGGAGTTATGTATGACGTGATTTTCCTGGAATCTCCCTAAACTGCAGGGCTCAACTTTAAATTTCAAAGTCCAAGTCCTCTGTTAATAATACACAATATACCATGGAACTTTATTGAGAAAATGGCTTAATAATAGCTTCCTTATATATTGTTAGGTCATTAGCTGTACTCCCTTTGATGCTTATAGAAGATTCATCATTGTAAATTTAGCACTCGCTCTCTTGATTCTAGAAGTCTGTGAAGTTATTTATTGTCTCTAGGCAACTTCAATACAAATGCTTGAAATTTTTAAAAGTTTTACTTTCTACATGGATCAATATTGCTATTAAACCTTCTATAATAAAAGGTTAAATCTTGGGGGGAAATGGATGTATAGGATGTGTTAGAATTACTCTAAAAAATTTATGCCACAATATAGCCATGTATTTCCATTGGTAGTAAAGCTTCTCTCAGACTGCCCTTTCCTTGGCTGAATCTAGACAAAAAGACAATAGAGTACAGAAATCAGGCTTGTGTTGTTAAAGCCCTTCCATCTTCTACACTGCTGTAAGAATAGTATTTGCCTATCTCATCTTAGTCCTATAAGTTGAGTGTGTAGCCTAAAGCTTACAAAGCCATCCATATGATATACTGGGGGTGTATTTTCCCCCAAGTATAGTGCTGATTCTGTTCATTACATGCACACCAAATTTCTCAGAGTTTGAGTTACAGAATACCAAAAGTTATTTGAATTCCTATTTTCCCACACACGGTATCCAAATGATATTTTTGTACATGCAAAGGAGAAAAGTTAATTCAATATATCAATGGATGTCTCAGTTTACTAAGGATTGTATCATGCTTCTCCAATTGAGAAACACTGGACAACACTACTAGTAGTAACTATTCTAGACCTATTCCCTTCACTTGGATCAGTTGAATAGCTTTGACTAATTGAGGGAGATATCCTCCCAAGGGCACTGAGGATATTAAATATGTTTTGATCTAAAAACGTGCATGACCCCATCCTTACCACAAAAGAAATCACTTAATAAACTCTAAAGTTTGTACTATATGAAAGCAAGATAACCTTGACCATATGAACAAAATATATGTTGAGAAAATTCTTTATAAATTAAGCAGATTAGCAGTTTTTACATTAAAATTAAATTCTTAACCAGGAAAGATATTTAACACAGTATCTCTGAGATTGTCATAGACATCAAAGAGTAAAACCAGGCCCATGAAGATAAAAATGGATGTGCTGCCAATCAGACATATGTGGTCTCTGGTGTCACACCTCTGCGGCTGCTGGTGACAAAAACCTCTGTGCTCCCCTGCCCGGGTTGGCATTTTGTTGAGGCCCCGGTGAAGACGCCATGATGGAGTCAAGCATGGATGGCTGTGCTGATGGCCTATGAGAAATGTCTGTTTCCGTGAGACTGGGATGACCGCCAGTCCGTTATTGCTGACACGCAAAGTGAAGCATAGCACTGCAGGTAGTGAGAACCAAGTGTAATGGCCACAGGTTCAGCTGATGTCTACAGTGTCAGGACCACAGAAGAGGCAAGCCTGTGCCCTGTGGAAGCCCGCCCCATTTCAGGGTCTGCCTCCTGATTCAGCATAGCGAAGATGATGCTTGGTAGATTCAACCTATTGGCATTTTAGAAAAGTAATTATTTCATTAACCTTTGATACTCTCAAGTGCTCTCAGAACATGACAGACTAGAGTGTGGCAGAAAAAGCTGGGCCTGTTGTATTCTTTTTGGTAGGTGCATAGATGTAGTATTCAGTTAACAGTAGTTTTCCAAGGGAGTCTCCCTCGCAGGACTCTTACTCCATCTGGACTTTTTAAAAATTTTAATTTATTTTAAAGATGCAAATCCATCAAAATTTGAGAGCAAATAGAGCAAGTTTGATTATGAACATTAGTATGCTACCATGTTCTGAAATATGCAGGCTACAACAAGTTTTTTTGGCATTGAAGCCCCTGATAAAAAATGAATTATCAAGGTAGTACAGGTATTTCGCTAATGCCAGTATGGTTCCACCTTAAAATCAGTGTGGCTTCCCACCTTCCTTACATATAGGCTTACTTTTTTTTTTTAATCTCTATTTAAAGTTCAGACAAGTAAAATGTCTTAGATAGAGAAGAGTAATAATAATACCTATTGTGATGAAGATGATAATTCCTTTCATTTGCAAAGTGCCTAACCATTTATCAGTCACCTTGATGTTATCTGTGAACTCCTTCATCTTCATGGGTTCCTATGAAATAGGGTAGCAATTATTCTCTTGTTTTACTAAGCAGTTATAAAATGTGATCAATAAATAGTAGAAACTAGATGAGAACATAAATGTTATAAATAAAAACTTTCAGATAAAAAAAATCACAGGTCTTCTTCAATTAGATTTAAGCTCCTTTAACATGATTATTTAACAAAGAAAATTGATTATGATCATCAATAATACCAGTTTAAATTTACTCTCTGCTTCACAGTCTGTGAAAACATTTCCACAGACATACAGTCTCATTAGATTCTCACCACACAGCACGTTGGCAAAGCATTCCTTTTTTCAAAGGTCAATAAACTAAGGCCCAGACAGATTAAGAGATTTAGATGAAATCACACAGCAGGAATTGAGACAACTAAGTATCAAGACTGCGGCTCTACACTTACTGTATATCTTCGCCTCTCTTCCAGGCCCACTTATGGCAGTTGGCAGTTGTCCCTTCCATTGTCCTTGATAAACATGAACATGATGGCCTCTATTGAAACAAAGAGGGAAAACTCAGTATCCACTGATTTCAAATGGGATGTGGTCTTTCTGGAGAGTAGTGTAGCATCATTGTTAAGAAAAGGACTCGGGGCTGACTGTGTGGGTTCAAGTCAGGTCTGCCTTGTACTGGTTAGCTGAGTGGCTACACAACCCACCTCATCTACCTGCTTTGTGCTAGAGTTTCCTTGAATGTAAAACTGTATTTCCTGAGCTAATATAACTAAAGCACTTGGCACAGTGATGACGAACCTCTTACAACTTTCAATGATAACAAATATCCTGATGCTACATGCCTGCCATAGATTCACCAACACTGACCTAGAAGGCACCCTACCATTTATGAAGTATGGTGAAGTGCCATCCATTATTATTGCCATTTTGAAGAATAGTTAACAGCAGGGTCTATGTTGACTTCCCATGTAGTTCAGAATAGGAAAACCTGAAGGAGCCAATATCCACTCAAATTATCACCTATTAGGGTTTAGAAAGAAACAGTATTTCAAACATGGCTCTTTAGGTGACTGCTTGCTTGAACAGTTGTTCTTTAATTTTTGATTAACGGTGCTCTGAAACCAAACTCTTAAGGTGTAGCTGAGTTTTTCAGTTAAATGCCACTTTTTGGATAGCCTGTGGAGAGTTCTCTTCATGTTTATTAAAAGTATTGTGCTGCAGGACTGTGAAGAAATATTTCTGGAGCACATAGATATTCATACTGGAATGTAATTAGTCCTATTCATTTGCTAATCAAACATGCATTTGGCATTTAGAAAACAAATTAGCACCATTCCACACTAGGTGGTGCAAGATTTCCTTGGAGAGTCCGGTCTTCATAATCCTTTAATTCAAAAGTGGAGTAATCAAAATTCTGGCTGCAAAAAAACAGACTTGTGCAAGAAAATGTAGATGCTTCCAAACATGGACTTCCATCCCCTTTTCAAATATAGAGTTCCAAAGTATTAGATGCCATTATGGGCTATGGGCTGAGAACATGTCTAAAGAAGCCCATGAGACTAGACCATGAGCCACCTTATGTAAATTTCAGTTTTTCCAACAAGGTTGGCAGACTGCTCCAGAGATCTAGAGATTCTGACATATTTTTAACAGACCATGGCTTGCCATCACAAATGCTTTCCTCAGCCAGTGTAAAGTAAATCCATTAGTCATAATATTCTTTATGTGAAAATGATATTTAGAGCTCATTAAAAAGTAACTGTAACCATTTCCCTCTAATTTATCAGCAGGATTCAGCTGGTGATTTGATGATCCGAAACATCCAACTGAAGCATGCTGGGAAATATGTCTGTATGGTCCAAACAAGTGTGGACAGATTGTCTGTTGCTGCAGACCTGATTGTAAGAGGTACTGGAATTTTTTCTTTGTCCTTAAAGTATTTTTGTGATATCTACTCTACCATAGAGCTCTGAAACTTCAGTGGTTGAGAATTCTACAAAAAATTCATTCATGAGCTATACATCATAAATGGTGGTTAACAGCCCACAGAACCTTCATATGCAAATATTTCTTGTTGGAATTGCTATGATCTTTGGGTTAGCTTTTGATAAACAAAAGCTTAAAATTTTACAAAGAGATGTGATAGTGCCCTTTTGTGTTTTATCTGGGCTAAATCACATTTATTTTTTAGGTTAGAAATTTATCAGTGGCATAAATAAACTCATCCTCAGGTTTTCCCAGTTTCATTTTTATTCCTGAGATTAATAGGGCTGTTCATGTTGCACAAGTATGGCTTTGGAGAGAAACACTTCTTAATACCTGGGGTGTAGTAAATAGTGATGAGAATGAGGTAAAAACTAGCTTTTATGAGACTCTCTTGAGCCCGAATTACCAACATTCCCCAACGTGTGCCTAAAAGCATGACCAACCCAGCTGAGCCACAGACTGGACCCGCCCAAGCCTCATCAAGCCAATTTGTAAAGAAACTGTGAGTGGACCTTTAAGAAATATTTTTAACTGAAAATCAAAATGTTAGCAAACCAATACACTTATCAGAATTTAACCTCTGCACGTTTAGGTGTTTACAAAGTATTAAAAATAAGGCTGAGCTTAGGGTGTAGCTCAATGTTAGAGTATTTGGCTCTTATATGGAGGTCCTAGATCTAATTCACAGTATGGGAAAAATGTTTTTAATTAAAAATAAAAATGAAGCTAACCCATACTATCATAATAACCTTCTGGCTCATACTTTCTTAACCAGTATCCCCAACTATTGATGAGGTATGTGGCCTGCAGGCCGAGCCCATGGAAAACTTGCACTATAAAGAAATGAAAATCCTGGGTATCAGCACTGGAGGTAGGGTAAATCTGAGTGCAGAGGAGACAAAATATTATCTGAACCAACAAAAAGTGGCGCTATATGCTCCAGGCAGAATGTGAGAGGGGAAAATATGTATTAGGAACTTAATTATCAAGAGAGGTTAAAAAACATTAATTTCATATATAAAAAACATATATTTTGGTTATCTTTATATTCACTAAAAAACCTTTCAGTCATAGTGTACATAAGGATGAGTTATAAGGAAAAAGAAAACCTTCAACTAAGGTATATCTACAACAGAATAACTTAAAGAAATGTATTTCTATTAAAAAAATATCAGAGCTAGTCTGCTCTTCCTTGAGAACAAAAGAATTCAGTTACTGGAAATGTATCCTTTATTTAATTAGGGTAATATTCAGATCAGCAGTTTAAACACCAATAAATTAGACTAATAAATATTTAAATCAGTAATACTTGAAGTTCTTAAATGATATTGTATACTTCATTTCACAGAAAATAATATCAAATACCAAGAGGAATTTGCAAACTCAGTCTAAAAGAAAATCTAGTCTAATCAGCTAATAAGGCCAATAAATTAATATGCCATTTCAAACTATAATCTTCTGTTTTATTGCCTACTGCTTTGCCCTTGCGGCTTTTCTGAACATTATAGAGGAGAAGCAGAAATCTATTTTACTGCCCTGTTAGAGGGTTGTGTGTTTGAAACTGGTTCTGACTCCTTAAATTCTCTGATGTCTGCTTTATTTAATGTGTAGCACTCTAATCACAGCTAGAAAGAGCCCTCTTCTCTGAGCAAGGAGTGCACGCTGTCATGAAACCTTTGCTGTTGCTTGTGACCAAAACCTCTGTGGGCCTCTGACCATGTCATCATTTTGCTCACAGGACAAGAATTTGCACATTTTGTCATTTTGAAAGAGGGCCCCAACTTCCCTAAAATACTTAGTAAACATTCTCTAAGGTCATAGCTACCCATTGTTGCGGGGAGGTGGCAGGAAGACAAAGAAGAATAAACAAGGCTGGGAAAATACCATATTCTCTCTAAAGACGCAGCTCACACCACCATTTATTTCCTTCTTACACAGTTGTCAGCAGCGGGCTCTGAGGAAGCTATTAACTTAATTCTTTGAGGAATACAGAGTGAACACCTTTCTATTTGCAATGCTAAGATTCTAAAGGCATTGAGGCAGCATACATGAAGAGGAAGGGATGGAAATGCTAGGATGGGAAGTCTGGTCAGAAAAAAAGAAGAAGAGTATATTGTCTTCAGAATTTACCTAGTTAATAAGAATCCTGGAGACCAAAGATCACTTCAGCTCTTCTAGGTGGCATTAGATTGACATGCTGAAATGTCACCATGGAAAATTAATCAGCTCCAGATAAAGATTTCCAGACATTTCACTCAAGAGTGGGAGGGAGAAGATAAATTTAGTCTCACCTGGGGCCTACAAAAATAATTTTTAAAAGAGGAACGAGAATGTAGGGCATCACATAAAAGGTGAAGGAGTGAATCCCAGCAGAACAAAGCCTTGCATTGGGAAATCGCCCTTAACTTTTCACCAGTCCGTGAAAGCCTCTTCCTTCTGCTCTGCCCTTGCCTGTGCTACGGTGCAGTGCGCTAGTACTTGGAGAGTATATTGGAGTACTACTCCCCCTAGGAATGTCTTCTCATGCCTACGCAATGGGCATGAAACCACTATTGCCCCCTCCCAGTCACTTTCTCTCCTAAGATGATGTGCCTTGCTTAAAGGCATTTAACCACCTGGTCAGAGATTTTTACATTAGAAACTAGGATGATTTCGGTATTTTTTCTGGCCCTGTTGATATTTTCCTTTGCCTGTTAATTGCTTTCCATCCCTGTATTTCTTCATGTTTCCCACTCTTCATTTAAGTCTTATTTCCTCCCCTTGCATGGGCTCAAGTACATAGACAGAAACAGTGAACATCAGAAGATCAAAAAGGTAAACTGGAAAAAGACAGAAGTAGAAAATACAAAGTAGAAACATGCAAAAGCCATAAATGAGGATCTTTAGACCCTGGCCCAATTTTTAAATTGCTTTGAAGAGAGAGAGTTGCATGACTCTTGAGCACTGGTCATTTTCACAGCAGCCCCTTGCACCCCAGTGTGGGCTCCTATCGAATGTGGAGAGGTGTGGGGGTGTTAATAACCACAGTGGAGCAGAATGTGCAGAGCAATGCCGGGACTCCAGTGCCTTACATCTATTTTTGCACAAGTTCACTTCCTCAGGAGTTGAAATAACCATTTCCAGCAAACTGTAATCTTCACAAAACGAGGGGCAATATCTATCATTTACCAGAACTATAGCACCAGATAACTCTACCTGACCTGTAGAAGAAACCCAAAGTAATGATGAATGGAGAAATGAACTTGAGCCCTCCTTATGGGCCAGTATTCTCTCTTAATATCAAAACAAATATTCTACTATAATCATTCATTTACATGTTTTCTATTATTCCATAAGACCCCAGAAGGAAAAGAAATGTCTCATTGCTCTCTAATTTTAGAGCCCAGCATAGTTCTTGCATGTGGTCATATTCAAAAGAATCTGACAGATTTATGAAAACCCATTTATTGTGAAATGTGATAATTAGCTTCATGTGGCCAGTGACTCGAATGGGCCATTGGAGGTCCACACCTTTGGGCGATATTTTGCTGCCTGTGTCTGGGAGTCTGTGTTTGCATTAGCTCAGTGTTCCTGGTGGGCAGTGAAGTGGAGTGGGCTGCCCTCCCCAGTGCAAGGGGACCTAGCTAGTCAGTTGAAAAACAGTTGTCTTTTGGTGCAAGAGAAACTTTTGTGTTAGGTGGCCTTTCAACCAGAACCCTGACTTTGTCTTAGATCTGTACTAGAACTGTAGCTCTGACTCATTCTGGGTCTGAAAGTTTAGTCTGGAACTACATCATCAGCTCTCTTTGTACTTGCATTTTGAACTCAGACCACAGCTGTCCATCAGCTCTTCTGGGGCTTAGATTACTGAACAACCCTGCATCTTTTTGGATTTGTTAGTCT
>NDGN011381151.1:0-13939 GCA_002564285.1 Tympanoctomys barrerae | reverse complement strand
TAAGCACTTCCCTGGCAAGCACAAGGGCCTGAGTTCAATCCCCGGTTCTGCCAAAAACAAAAACAAACAAACAAACAAAAACCCAGAAAATATTGTTGTATTTATCCTGGGATGATTAGAAAATTTCAATACAGTCAGCCTTGCATATCTCTGGGTTCAGCATCTATGGATTCAGTCGACCTGTGATGGTGCTCTAGTGTCATTAGGCCTACTATGGCTGTGCTAGTATGAAACACATAAGAGACTTTTTAAAAAAATATTTTTCAGACAGGCTCTCACTATGCAGTTCTGGCAGGCCTGAAACTCTTGGCAAGCCTCCTGCCTCAGCCTCCTCAGTGCCACCATGCCCAGCTGTGACTCTGATTCTTTTTCTGATCTTTCCCTAAACAATACAGATTGAGTTGGTTTTTGTTTTGTTTTGCTTTGTTTTTGTACCGGGAATTGAACTCAAGACCTTGCACTTGCCAGGCAGGCACACATGCTACTGAGCTATATCCCTAGCCCTACAATACAGATTAACAACACTCATGTCTGTCTGTCTCTCCCTCCACCCCCCTCCCTCCCTCCCTCTCTTTCTCTCTCTTGACTGATACCGGGGAAATATAACTCTCAACCTGAAAGATGTTCAAAACATTGAGTTCATGTTCTCTGAAACTGAAGAATGAATTGTAGGAACAATGAAGGTTAAGAGTAGGAAGAATTTGCTGAAAAGAAAATGAACTTCTAAGAGGGAACAAAAGGGGCTCAGCAAGTGGGTTTCTCCACCAGCCCCACTTCTCAAGGGTGTTTATTGTACAAGGTGAGGAGGGTTTAAGGTGAGGCGGGACAGAACTATAATCAATAAAATTACAAGCATAATTGCTTAGGTAATATTGATTCAAAGGAAAATCACAGGATGGAACTAATTTTAAAAAATGAATTTTACTTTGGGTTTCTCATATAAGAAAATATGCAGGGGGCCTGCCCCTTAGCTCAGTTCTTTAAGTGGCTGCTTCAACAAGGCAGTCAGGCTCAGGTTGCTGTGGTTCAGTTCCCACAACTCAAGCCAGCCAAACCTGCCCTGAAGGCATTCAGAGCAAAAAGAAAATATGCAATTTTAACCTTCTGTATCTATTTTGCTTAGCACTATGGTCTCAAAGTACATCCATTTTCCTATAAGTGACTCAAATTTATCCTTATTTATAGTAGAGTAGTATTCCATTTTGTATAAATACATTTTCTTTATCCATTTGTTGATGGACATACAGGCTACTTCCAAGAGTTAGCTATTATGAATTGTGCTGCTATAACCATGCGTATACATGTTTTGCTGTAATGTTACATCTTTAACTCTTTTGGGAAGATACCAAGAAGAGACATACCTGGGTTGAATGGAATTACTATTTTTTAGTCTTCTGAGGAATCGCCATACTGATTTGCACAACACCAACAGTGTACAAGGGTTCCTTTTTTCTCTACAGCCTTGCCAGTGCTTGTCATGTAATAGTTATTATACCATATTGTTTAGGGAATGATGACAAGAAAAAAAAAATCAAGTCTATGATGTTTAGTATGGCACTGTTTTTTTTTTTTTTTCCCTTTGTTTTTCGCTTGAGGCTCACCACGCTGCCCAGGCTGGGGTAAGAAGCCTGGGCTCAAATTTCCTCCTGCCTTATCAGCCAGAGTAGTGGGATTATAGGTGTGTACCACCACCCTGCCACAGGGTTCTTTTCCCCCACAAATATTTTAGGCCTGTTATTGGCTGAATCACAGTTGCAGAATCCATGGTGCAGACCGAGGGCTGACTACATCTCCGCTGCTGTATCAGAGCCACGGCTGGTTCGAGGCCTGGCCCAGCTCTTTCCTAGATCCCCCTTACCCTCAGCTCTTACCTTGGCAGGTGTTGGAGGCTTCCCTGGTTGTGTAACCCAAGCTGTTACTCTTGAGAGACCTTGGCCCAGGACAATCAACCCTTTCTCAGGCTGAGACTGCTGCATGTACTCCGTAACTGACCACATTCTCAGGGAGCTGGAATTAGAAGCTCCTTTCTTTTCCTCTTTGTATTAAACATTGAGCCACTGTTCTGTAGGGACAGGACCCTTCCTACCCCCCTGTTAGCAGTAGGCAGACATCAGCAATATAGTGAACTCCAGCATTCACAGCTTTCACAGGGCCCTTTGGGAAGATGCCCTCACACTGGCTCCCAGATAGCCCTGTGACACTAGCGGGCATTCATCAGAGCACCCCAAAATCTTTGACTCAGCAAGATTCAGAAGAAGAAGGAAGTGGTCCATCAGGTGCCCCTGAGAGTATATAATGTCTCAAGTACTTGACACTTCAAACAAATGACTCAGTTGGCCTCACTGCCTATCAGTGCTGCCTGACTGGTGGGTTAGATTCATTTGTGACCCTAGGAGAGTAGTCACTCTGTGTCCTCTTTAGAGGGTCTTTTTGAGAAACCGATGCAGCCAATTACCTGGACCTTCCCAATACTCCACCCATGTGGAGCAGGATACCATGTGTCACAGACGCTCAGCTTCAGGCATTCACTGTTGGGCCTGTGCAGCAGCAGGAGGACTCACACTGGGGAGCTGGACTCCAGCATCATAGTGCAGGGCACCCAGGAGCAAGCGCTCCAACAGCCAGGGGTGCTGTTCACTCCGCAGTTCACTAGAAGCAGGAGGTGGGACCTGCCCACACTGGCCACACAAGGAAGTGCAGGGCTGGCTGGCTTAAGAGAGGGAAACTGTGGCCAGAGCCTTTTCTGTGGTTTCCTCAGGAAGGAACTGGCAAGGCAGGGTAAGCAGGTTAGGACTGCCTCATTTGAATAGTTCTATGGGGCACTGGTGCAGGAGCATCCCTAGTTTTCTAGTCTCTGGGTCTGGAGTGATTAAGGCAGAGCAATCATGGTCCTGAGCAGAAAAGCCACAGGAAGGAGGAGGTCAAAGTGGGTTCTGGTTTGGCTGGCCTGAGTATGAGGCAGGCCCCCAGGCAAGCCATTTGCTTGCTCTAAGAACTGATGGCAGAAGGAGATGTAATGAATCCTTGATTCCCAGAGGACTGTGGGCTTGCCATGGTTTGGGGCTGCAGCTGTGTCCTTATCAGCTCCTAAAGCAAAAGTTTATAGTGGATGTTGGAAATGGTGGCTCTAAATCCCAAATAGTAAGTTCATTAGATGCATAAGGAAATAGAAAAGAACAAGAAAAAAGCCGGATATACCATCATCCTTTTGTTATCTGTTAAAGCTAAAATGAAAGCAAAAGTGTGCATTATAACAGACCCTGTGATTGGGTCAAAATTTGGCCAAGCTAGAGCTACCATCACAGGGCCAGTATCAAGGGGGAAAATGATTCTGATATAACAGTATAGATGAAATGACTCACAGGACCATGGGGACAAAAAAAGAGATAGTAGAGGGATTCATTACAGCAATATGGACATCTTTCAGTGGTTATTAAAAAAATGGGATGAATAGCTGGGCATGGTAGTACTTGCTTGTAATCTCAGTACTCTGGAAGACTGAGGCAGGAGATTGCAAGTTAAAGATCAGCCTAGGCAACTGAGGCAAAAATTGTCTCTTAAAAGGAAACAAAACCATGAGTGTATCAAGGGATGGATATTGGGCCGGCCTGGGGACACTTTCTCTACCTACCTTGGCAAAATAGCAGGCAACTAAATCCACCATCCAACCAACACAGACTGGAGGGAGCTCACCCTAAGTCATGCGGGCAGGCGGCTCATTTGCTACACAGTGGTCCTTTGTGGGGCGCAAGACTTACGGCAAAGCCTATTAGTGCCACCTTGTGGCAACTTCTGGGACTTGGGACCAGAACATTGTCATTTGAGAGACAAATATTAAGATTGCTGCTGACTTAAAGACATGACATAACACAACCTTGCCATCTGAAATACTCAGTGAAAGGCCAGGCATGGTGGTACACACCATGGAGGCAGAGGCAGGAGGATCCTTTCGAGTTTGAGGCCAACCTGGGCTACAAAGTGGGCTTACGGCCAGCCTGGACTGCATAGTGAGACCCTGTTTTAAAACGACATAAAACAAGTGCTAACTAACCTGTTTTGAAGCTGTTTCATTGATATTTTATCTTTTTTTTCTCATTAAGATGAATTTTTAAAAATGTAAAAAAAAGACAAAAAACAAAAACAAACATACAAACTCAATGTGTAGGATGATGTTGGAGAAATGCTCAGGTAAGGAGGGGGAACTGACCAATTAGTTCACAATAAAATGAAACCTTTTGCACATGAGTGTGCACTGGGGTAGGGGCAATGAGGTGTCCTAAACTGGGCAATTGTTCCCCTGGAGCTGACTTTGGAATCTTCTATGGCGCTTTAGTCCTGTGGCCAGCTGGGCCACTTAGGAAGAGCCCTATAAACAGTTCTTATTGACAAAACACTGGCTTATTATGAGTGGAAGTTTTGAGGTGACAGGAGAGCTTCCTGTGTGGAATGTTCTGATTGAAGAAAGTAAAAGCAAAGGTGGCTTAGAGTTACATGCCACTTACCTCTACAGCTGGGTTTCCAGAGACTCACAGTGGCCATGTGAATCATGAGAACTTGTAGGTATTCTGAAGGAGGTCATGTTGATGCCCATCAGAAGATCCACATTCTGGGACCAGATGATGTTTCAGGCCAGGAGCAGATGTCCCAGTATTCTCACACAAGGTGGCTGCCTGGCTCCATCAGATGCAAGGCTGGGGAGCGGGGATGAAGCCATGCAGACAGCTGACTCGTGTGTTCCTCTCACATTCTCTGAGGTAGTGAGCATGTCAATGAGAGCTGTTCGGCCTTCTGAGACAGGCTGTGGGGCAGATTCCTGGCGGAAAGCCTCTGCATGGATCCGGCAAGCCAGACTGATGCCTGTCATCCCTGAAGGCTATGCACAGGGTCTAGCAGGAGAAGACAGTCACTCTGAGCCAGGATAAGTTTACCCTGAAGAGCTCAGAGCACAGTAAAAAGTTGAGAAACGGTCAGGCATGGTGGTACACGCCTGTCATCCCAGCACTCTGGGAGGCTAATGAAGGAGGATCAACCCAGCCTGGGCAACTCAGTGAGCACAGAGATGCTGTCTTCAAGGGGCAGGGGGAATGTTAGGGATGTAGCTTAGTACAAAGGACCTGGGTTCACTCACCAGTACTGAAAGAAAAAAATAAATAAAACAATGAGAATCAAAGATATAGATAGCACCAAGTTGAGAATGTGCCAAGTCATATTTCTTCAGACCAATGGAAACATTCTGCAGCCCATAGTGTCCAACAATGGGCAAAGAGATATTGCTTCCAAAGCAGTAGCTTGACGAAGAATCGGAACAGGCAAGAGAGATATTTGTTCACTAAAGCAAGGGAAGATAGAAGTGAAAGGACTGGTTGCTCACATTTCATGTGAGGAGGCTCAGGGAGGGTCACTCCCTCATGGATTCTTCTGCTTCTCTGGTGGACCTGCAGTGGAGGATGTAGGAGGAGAAGCTGACAGGAGGATACTTTTTGTTCTTTACCATCAAACCCCAGCTTCTTTTTTCCTATCCAGTGCAGGGGACGCAAGACAAAGGCTTGACTGCAAATACCAGAAGTAGTGATGATCCCATAAGTAAGAGAGTGTGTACTTTTAATCCTTTATGTCCAGATTCTTAAAGGCTTAATGGGTGGTTGAACCTTTACCCCTATCTGCCAAAATTGGGGTCAAGGGCAGGCATGGTGATGCACATGTAGAATCCCAGCACTTGGGAGGAGGATCACATGTTCAAGCCTGGTCTGGGCAATTTAGCAACTTAGTGAGACCCTGTTTTTTTGTGGTTTTTTTGGTTTTGTTTTTGCAGAACCAGGGATTGAACTCAGGCCCCTGCACTTGCCAGGGAAGTGCTTATTTTACTGAGCCATCTCCCTGGCCCCTGAGACCCTGTTTTAAGACAAAAAATAAAAAGGGCTGGCATATAGCTCAGAGTGATGCCCCTGTGTTCAGTCTTCAATACAGAAAAACAAAACAAAATAAACACAAAGCAGGACCAACATGAGTCTACTGGGTTGCCTCACAATGGAGACAACCTACTGGTGTGTCCCCAGGTAGCCGCACTATCTGCATGTGAAGCACTGAGAGGGAGGCACTAGTTAGACTGGCATTACTACTGACATATCACCTGTCATCAGGAGCCCCTGCTTTATACATGGCCTCTGCTGCTTATAACCTACAGCACTGGAGCAGCCCACTTAGTTTTCCTGTTCTTCAAATATCTCATCTGGAAATCAATACCGAGTTCAAGTTTTCATATAAATTATCCTTTTTACTCTGTGTGTAGCCTTTGTACTGGAAAGAACAGATCTGTCCTGATTTCTACTGTCTGGACTAGCACAGTGGCCAAACCTAACATTCCTTTCAAAGATGGAAAGTTTAGGGTACAAACAAAAAGGAAGAATAATAGAAATAGTATAGGAATGAATCAGTAGATCATGCGATGTGGAAAATCCAAGAACTCCTTGAAAGATGCTCACAGAGAGATGACATGATCTCTCAGCTCAGCTCAGTTACACCACAGAACTGGAGTGCAGCTGTGTGTTTAGACTGTTCCTACTTTTGAAACCTGAAACATTTTGAATGGAGGCCTGGGTAGCTCACTGAGGAATGCCTCTGTTTAGGAACAGGAGAGGATGAATAATGTGCGAGAGGCTGGACAGATGTCCTGGCTTACTGTTTTCAGCTCGAATCTTCCCTTAGCTCTGAGGGTAAAGCCCCAACTCCTCGATGTGGTCGCACAGCCCTTCTGAAGCCCCTTTCTGCACTTTCCTGCCTTATTCTCTGCTGGTGCTGGGGACTTTTCTCTAAGACCCTCTTTGCTGCCTTTGTACCCAGAGTCCACGACCAGGCCACATGGGTGCCAGATGTCTGCCTAGGTTTGTGCCTCATTGTGTGGTGCTCTCCTTAGGGAAATAAAATTAGGCTTTTAAAAATCTTGCAACTGCCTCTTTCAGGCACATGGGAGTCTGAGGTAGCAATCTGACTATTCTGAGTCCAGACAGCTTTAGTGTCAGTCTGCACTATGCTTTTTGTTCTATGGAACCACCTGGCCTTGTTTCAGTCTGCAAGCTGCTACATTTCTTTCAACCCCAGGGGCCTTTGCACATCCTTTGTCTGGAATTCTCTTCCCACCTATATCATACATCTTTCTAGCAAAACCTCTGACCTCCTTGATTAGATCCAACTGTTCCTCTTTTCCTGTGAGAGCCTGCCAAAGTACTAAAATATTTCCTGAATAAATGGAGAGCGAATGGGTGAGTGATTCCTCTGGCAGTGACTTAGAGAACCTCCAAGGTCAAATGTGTGCCTGTTTATCAGGACCCCCAGACCTTGCATGAATGCCGCACCTAGTTAACCTCTGGTCTTATCTGGGTCCTGGAGGTGTAGCTATACCTGCTGATGTACCACCTAGGAAGGTCAGCAGCTGCTGTGCTGGAGAGCTAGAAAAGTTGTTCAAAATGGGGTCATCGGGCTGGCCAAATAGCTCAGCAGATTAAAGTGCCTGCAAGCAGGCACAGGGGCCTGGGGTTCCATCCCTGTGCTGGCCCAGCCCGGGGGACATGGTGAGCCAGCAAGGGAGACTGGGCATGGTGGCACACACATGTAATCCCAGCTCTTGGGAGGCTGTAAACAGGCAGATCATTACAACTCCGATCTAGTTGTGAGACCCTGAACACCCTGTAGGCCCTTCCCTAAAAAATACAAAAACAAACAACAAGCAAAATGGGGTCATGGGCTGGATGTGGTGGCATTTACCTGTAATACCAGAACTCAGGAGGCTGAGGCAGGAGGATTGCTGAGTTTGAGGTCACCCTAGCCTCCATAGTGAGTTCAAAGCTAGTCTGAGCTGCATGGAAGAACTCTAAGAAAAAAGGGGGCCCCTAGATGCTGTGAAAGTCACACTTCAAAAAGGCTGTCGAGGTTATTATTATTATTATTATTATTATTATTATTATACCGGGGATTGAACTCAGGACCTTGCACTTGCCAGGCAAGGGCTTATTCTACTGGGCTATCTCCCCAGTCCCAAAAAGCCTGTCTAGAAGGAAGAAGTTTGTTCTTGGTTGCATCAGTCTTTGAGAGGATCAGTTGCTTCCTACCAGAGCACTACATAGGCACTGGTTCTGATCTTTCCACTATGTTGTCGTCGCTGGGGGCCCAATTACATATAGCTGAGTCAGCACTGACAAGAGAACGTCTCTATTTACAGAATCCAGTTCAGAGCTCCCTAGAAAGCCAAAAGACATACTTCCAGGGTATGGAATGCCTTGGGAAGCTGTTACACTATAGACGTCTTCGTGCTAACGATGGCTTTCTGCTGGAGAACTAGGGTGGGGGAGACAAGCGAGGATCCTTTCTCCACACAAAAGGAAGTTGAGCATTGAGGCCGAGCCGGAGCGAGGGTAGGGGTGGGGGCGGTGGTAGGCAGGAGCTCAGGAGCAGGGTCTACGCTCCCTCCGCCAGCGCTTGCGCGTTGGGCTCCCGTTCCCAGCTCAACCCCGCCTTCAGCACCCGGGTTTTCAAATTTGAAACCAGCTTCTTTTCCCGCCCGAACTTGTTGACCAGCAGAGGGAGAAGGCAGGGCCGTGTACCAGCCAATCATACCTCAGAAGCTCCTCGTCCCCGCCCAGAAGATGACGGCAGCAACCCCAGGCAGGCAACCCACAAATGGGCGAGCAGCGCCCGGCCGGTCACGCCCCTACGGCGTTCAAGTGCTTCGCCGAGCCTGGACGCCCGGGAACATCTTGAGCCCTATATCGTTGTTCTAAGTGTCCGGCACTCCTCACTCACTGGAAACTGAGGCCCAAAGGCACCAAGGAACTGTCGGGGTGGCTAAATGAAGTGGGGAAGACACAGTAACCCTTAACTTGCGGCACCTCGAACCTGGAGCGGGCACCAGTACCTCGCCCAAGAGAATCAGAGACCGCTCCAGGCGAGCGGGCACCCAGAGGGTGGGCTGTGCTCCACCAGCGTTCCAAAGGGGCGGAGCCAAGGGCAGGGCGTTCCCGCAGGCGGGGCTGCTGTGGGCGGGGCCAGAGCCCTTATTTGTTGCCCTGTGTCAGTTACATTGTAACAAAAGTTGTACAGCCGCTTCGGTAGCCCGCATCTCAGGTCCACCAGCTGCCAGGTGTCGTCCACATGGAACACATGGCCAGCAACATCCAGGTCCTGCTACAAGCAGCCGAGTTCCTGGAGCGCCGCGAAAGAGGTGAGAAACAAACCTGGCAGGATTCCTAGGCAACCTCACTGACACTGGCCTTCGCTCCCGACTTGAAAGTTTCATTGCTCTAGGACAGTTATTCCGGGGCTCTCCCACCCTGAACCCGAGAGGAATCTGTGGATAGTCGGCAGGGAGGGTTTGGGGAGATGATTCTGGCGCCAAAACCTGACCATGTCCTGCAAGTGGCTCCTGCTAGGACGAGTCCAGTCCCTGCTTGACACTGGCCGGAACTCTCTCTGACAGAGGCGGAGCATGGCTATGCATCGCTGTGCCCGCACCACAGTCCAGGGCCCATCCACAGGAGGAAGAAGCGACCCCCACAAGCTCCTGGCGCGCTGGACAGTGGGCGGTGAGGAGGGACGAAGGTGGTGGTGGGCTGGGTGGGCGTTGCCCCTCATAGCCCCTCCTGTGTTCATTTCCTTCGTTTTACCTCTTCTAGACCAGGTACCTCGCTCTGAGAGGCAATCATACCCCCTTCGGCCATCTTGCCACACCTCAAACATGCACTTTTTTTTTTTTTTTCCTCCATTTATGGACTACTTCTTGAGTGTCTTTACTGTGCCAGGAAGTGTGAATAAGACTGTTCTGGGTCTCACTTCACTCTCACACCTACACTCCATACATCACCGCCCCCTCTTCTTTTCTCGCAGTGCACCAACTCTTTGCTTGCTCTCCCATTTGAATGTCTTTCCCTCCAATACCCACTGTGGGAAAATTCTGTTTTATGCTCAGCTCAACTGTGACTTCTGTCCAGGAAGCCTTTGTTGCCTGGTTGGCAGGGAAGCACCATTTGGACCCTACAATCACCTGGGCAGGACTTTTAGCATTTGGTTCTTTGTGGTGTCTGATTTCCCTTCCCTTTTCCTGAGGGCTCTCGTGCTTGAGGCCAGCACAAGGTCCTCACAAGTAGATTGTTTGGGGCAAATATCTATAGCCTTAAGGGGGCCTGGGTTAAATGGCAAAGCCAATAGCAGACAACCCCTCACCCCATCCTTCCTGGTATTGGCAGATCTGTGCACAATGAGCTGGAGAAGCGCAGGTGAGTTCTACCCCAGCCCTGCAGGACCAAGTCCCAGGAGCCACCTCCCTTGGGTCCTCCCTTCTCAGCTACCCTCTGGCCTTCGAGCTGGGACTCGCACTGCCCTCCAGACCCTTCCCCCCAGGAGGGCCCAGCTGAAGCGGTGTCTAGAACAGCTGAAGCAGCAGATGCCCCTAGGGGCTGACTGTGCCCGATACACCACACTGAGCCTGCTTCGAAGAGCAAGGATGCATATCCAGGTGAGGGGGCCTTCCCTGCACCTGGCAGCTTGCCAGTCTGTGTGGAGGGATGTGGTGTGGAAGGCTTGGGTAGAACCAGGGAAAAAGCCATGTATAGACTGTGTGACTTGGGAGAGGTCTTTGTACTGTTTCCAAAATTATGGAATGGCAAGAAAAGCAGAAAATAACTCAGAGGGTTGTTCTGAGGCTTCAGTGAATTCACCCTATAAATGTTCATTGTCGTTATTACTATTATTCTTAGATCTCAGCTCCTTGACCTTACACAAATCACTTTAGCCCGTCTCGACTTCCTTTTCTGTTTGGAGCCCGTCTCCTTTTCTGTTTGGCAGGGAGGGGAGAGCTGTGGGAAAGGCTCTGTGATAAATCTTATGTAAGGGTCCCTTAAGTTGTAGCCAGTGGTCCCTATTCTCTTTCTCCTATCTTTTGAGGCCTCCTGTTCTAGGTTCTCTGTCCTGATGCTCTTCTAGGATGCAGTTACAGATATCAGAAGGGGAAAGGATGGTGAAGAGCCAGCTTTAGCTGACATGGTGATGCATGTTAAACAATCAGTTGGGATTACACTTATATGGTGTAACTGCAGCACTCTGGGAGGCTGTGGCAGGATAAGTTCCAGCCCAATTTGGGCAATTTAGTAATTTAGTGAGACTGTCTCAAAATACAAAAGGGGAGGAGGGGCTAGGGATTTATTCAGGTCAAAGCAAAGATGCTAGGTTCAATCCCCAGTACTGAAAGGGGGGTTGGAAGGAAGGAAAGGAGGGAAAGAAACAAGAAAAGGAGGGTGGGGGGAAGCTACCCTGCCCAGGGCTGCTGTAGCTGCATTGGTCGGCTATGCCCCCTGGTGGACAGGAATGGTTGTGCACAGTCAAAGGACCAGGCAGCTCCAGCTACCTACACATTAGATGTGCTCTTGGAAACAATAAATTTTCCTGTTCTCCTGGCCTTTTGACAGGAGAAGAAAGAAGGCACAGCTGGGCTAAGGGGCAGGTGGCACAACTGATGAGAGGCAGCTTCGGGATCCAGGCCCAAGCTCCCTGATTTGCATTCTTTCCTTAAACAAATATTAATTGAGCACCTGCTCTGCAGCCCCATTTTAGGCACTGAAGGCCATAGCAGGGAGATTCATATCCCTTCCAGCAAAATAAATCATGGCTGTGGGAAGCATTTGCCCTGTCTTATAGATGCCTGCTGTCAGTCTGTGGCTGAATACTCTGGCTGGCAAAGGGAGCTTGCCAGGCCTGGTTTTCAGATGGATGACATGTATTCCTCAGGCACTGGCTGGCCCAAGGGCCACGTCTGAGGATCACTCCTGGAAGACCCATTACTCTTCTGGACTAATACACATGGCCGTGCTTTCTGTTTAGCTCCTACTGAGTTGTCTTCCACTCTGCCCAGAATGACCCCTTTGCTCTGTGCAGATCTGGCCAGGTCCAGCTCCTCCTGAGAACCCTGACACAGCCTCAGCTTCTCTCTGTGAAACTCAGTGTTCTCTCCAACCCAGGGCTTATCACTAACCCCCTCCCTGCCAACACACAGGAAAAGCTCAACTCTCCATGCTTCTCTGGCTCCCTCTTGGTAGCTCTTCTTCCTTGTCCAAGTGCCACCTCAGCCCATTGTCCCCCTTCTTGTTGAATAAATGAGTGCAGCCTTTTGCCTACTGAGGGCTGTGCATGGGAATGCACAAGGACTGTCCAGATCCTAAACCTGAGGTGTGGCAAAGCATGGGGAAGGATAAGGAATGGAACCTCAGGGCTCCTGGGAGGAACTCTGTTAGGAGTTACAAATTGCTAGCCTTTGCTTAGTCTAGTTTTCTAATAGTGTGAATTAGTTGGTAGCACTAAGGACATCTAACAGGAAAAAAATCTGGCTTTCTAGCTTCCCTTAAAGAAACGGGGAGATCTGGCAGTTGCCATGTGGCAGTACCTGACTGGTTTCTGGAGATGGCGGTTTCTGTGGGACACAGGATGCAGCTGCAGGGTACCTCACTCCCAGTCTTTATGGCCATTGTACCCCATTTAATTTTATTACTTGACTAAAATCTGAGGGCATCTGAGATTGCATAACCCCCCATGTTGTGCCCATTTAGATACGTTATCTCCAGGTCAGCTTCCCAGAGGACATGGAGCCACTCCCAGGGGTCCTGACACAGTGGCTTGTCTGATAGTGGCACCTGATGTGGCAATGGAGTGAGGCCTGAGGCCCAATCTGCTGACCCCAGCCCCTGCTCTTATGGGTTCTGCAGAAGTTGGAGGAGCAGGAGCAACGAGCCTGCTGGCTCAAAGAGAAGCTGCGCAGCAAACAACAGAGCCTGCAGCGGCAGCTGGAGCACCTCCAGGGGTTGCCAGGGCTGGGAGAACGGGAGCGGCTGCGGGCTGACAGCCTGGACTCCTCTGGGCTCTCCTCTGAACGCTCTGACTCTGACCAAGGTGAGTACCCCAAAACCCAAGGGCTTGAGGGGTATGTGGGCAGGCTAGGGTTCCTAACTGGCCCCTTCCTGTACAGAGGAACTGGAAGTAGATGTGGAGAGCCTGGTGTTTGGAGGTGAAGCAGAGCTGCTGCAGAGCTTCAGCGCAGGCCAGGAACACAGCTACTCGCATAATCCTGGCACTTGGCTATGATGCTCACTGCCCCGACTGCCCACCGCTCACACGTGGCTGATCCCGCCAAGCAGGATACCTCCCCAAGCCTTGGGGGCTGCTCGGAGTCAATTATCTATTGGGATGGACTGAAAGGACACTCTTTAGGGGAACAGGTACTCCCTGGACTTTGCTGCTGGCTACCAGGTGGCCCCTCCTGTGTGGGTGGGGGAGGTATATGGGATAACCCAGAGCCCCAAAGGGTAGGCAGCTTGGGCCTTCCAGACATTAAGGTAGCACTTGCTTGTGCTGCTCCCACAGGGGCAGGAGCTTCTCAGACCCTCATGTGCTTTCCCAGACAAGGCCCCTGGCCTTCACCCATATATACTGTACAGTATTTTCATTAAAAGTCTCTTTCGTAACTTCCCATCCATGGTCTTGCCTGATGAAAACAGGAAGTCCAGCCACAACTGGCAAAGAGGAAGATCAGCAGCCACCACCAAAACCAACTATGCCAGGGAGTACATTTAATCCTCAGAACTCAGGCTGTTTTCTCTTTGATGGTGACAAGACTGAGGCAAACTTGATGTGATCTGCCTGAGGTTCCAAACCAAGAAGCAGAAGTCTAGATCCAAACCAAAGCCTCCACTCCAGAACTTGGGCTGATTGAATTCAACAAGTATTTATTGAGTGCCTGTTATGTGCTAGGTATTGTTCCAGGTAATTGGGTCACAGAGAACAAAGAGCCCTGCATTCTGCTTGTGACCCTGGGCAATTCTCCACACCTCTCTGCAACTGCTGGCAGCTGCCCAACAGGGGAATAAGCAGGATGGGCTTGGACATGGATACTGTGGTGTACTGC
>NDGN011381127.1:0-17791 GCA_002564285.1 Tympanoctomys barrerae | reverse complement strand
GAACCCAGGGCTTCCAGCTTGCCAGGCAAGCATTCTACCACTGAACCAAATCCCCAGCCCCTTAACATTTATACAAAAGAATAAAAATTGTAATATTTTTCATACTCCAACTGTCTTATTTTCTAAATTCATTGTAAATTTATTATTCTTAATTTCTAAATTCATAGAGCTCAAATAAAGATGCGTGGGTTCAAAATTAAGTTATGCCCATCTCTTTGCACCAGGATTGTATTCTAAAGGTCTTCTGTCTTCCTGGAGAGTTTCCTGCCCACCCTTTGCCCACCCTCTAGCCATAGCCACCTTTTAAAACCCTAAGTAAGTTCCTGTACTCCATTTAAAAATTCTTCACTGGCCTTCCCATGCTCCACAGTACATCCCAAGGTAGTATGTGGTTGTTTCTGTCTGCCTGACACCACACTCTGCCTTGTTAGTCTCGCTTCCCATCTTTAGGATTTTTGTAGTTCCTACGTAAGATACTGAATACCTGACTCCTTCACCACAAGGAGTTCGCAAACCCTGCTGCTTTTCCTATGAGGTCCCTTTTAAATCCCCTTTTGGAGAGGATCTTCCCTGCAACGGAAGTCCAGCCACCTCATGATTCTCTATTTTAACTCCAGATTTTTGCCCTCGGGAGCTCACGAGGAATGAAGTCTATACACTTCCTACATCGTGTATGTTTATATGGTTATTGCCTGCCTTCCTCAAACAAGGTAGGCTCACATGAAGGCGTACTCTGAGTGTCTTCTTTACCACTGACAGTTGAGTGACTGGCAAAAAGCAGGCATCATTATGTATCTGTTGAATACAGAAAAACAGATGCAAACATTTCACATGTTTTATATTTTGTTAGTTCTTTGGACTTCTGTGGTACCTAATTTATTTTGCAAGTGACTGACTTTAAGAATACTCTTTTCAAGTTCATTATGTGAAAACATTTAATGATGACTTTTTATTCTTTCTAGATAAAGATAGCACTGTGAACAAAATTAACACACCAAAGGGATATTTTAAAGGAGCATTTTGTTAAATTTTTATCCAGGTAACCAATTGACTAGTCTGTTCCTGTTGATATTTATGTTACCTTCCAGTTGACTCTGAGAAACAAAAATGTGCTACTTGCCTTTTTTACCATTTCTTAGTGTGGCATATATATCCAATTTCAGGGCAACCAACACTCCTAAACAAGAAGGTCAAACTCTCTGGGAATCAAAAGCCTTAAGATGCTATGAGCTGGTGGGCTGGGAGTGCAGGTCAGTAACAGAGCAGGTGCTCAGCAGAACGTCTTGCTTTTGACCCCTAGCAAACACCAAATGAGCAGGATGTGGTGGCGCACACTTGTAATCCCAGCAATCGGGAGGCTGAGGCAAGAGGGTTGCCGGGAGTTTGAGGCCAGCCTTATCTACTTAGCTAGACCCTGTCTCAAACACAAAACACCATAAGAGGAAGAGGGAGAGAGCTAGGAATGAAGAAGGAGGGGAGAAGAGAAGGCAAGAGGAATGAACATAGAAGAAGTCACAGCTCAAATCACGGCCGCGAGTCACTGCTCTTACACACTTGAGGCGATTCTCCATCGCACTCTGTACTCACACAGCTGTGTCAGGGAACCTACCGCTGCACTGCATCTGTGCCCACTGGGTGCCTCAGTACTTTAGATCCAGGAGGAAGCCTGTCTGTCCCGTCGGGAGGTGCTCTCTTCCGCCGTAGGAGGGATGCTCGGGTCTAAGTGTACACCTTCCATGACGTGAGTGAGCCACAGAGGGTGGATGCTACTGTGTTTGAGAGGGCATCGGGGATACCACAACCTCATGGTAGTGGTGTGTAGAGTTTCACATATTAGAATAAATGGAGAAAAATATCTGTTAAATCTTCTAAGTCTACTCGATGGAATTAGTTGCACGGGTGTATTTTAAACCTGCCCATTTAGGCCCTGATTGGTTTCTGAGGGCTGCCCTGACCCAGTGCTATGCCCTCAGTGGCCTGCGCCAGAGAAGGGCAGCATTCATGCTTCTGGGTGCTGAGACTTCCTGATCAAGGAGTCTGCAAGCTGCCGCCTTTTCAGTGGTGAGAAGGATCTATTTCCAGGCTCTTCTTGGCTTGCAGATGGCTGTCTTTTGCCTGTGTCTTCTGCCTGTGTTGTCCTGTGTCTGTGTCCCATTTCCCCTCCTTAGAAGGACGCTAGTTGCCTTAGGTAAGGTTAGTGCCTCCTGGTTGACTCAGTTTAACTCGATTGTTTCCGTAGTGACCCCTCTCAAGGCATATTCTGAAAAGCTGAAAGTCAGAACTTTAACATGGAACTTTGGGGGACACAATTCAACCCTCAAGTGGCCTTTGTAATTAATTAGTTATATGGCACCTGGTAATAGAGGCAGTAAAAAGTCAAAATTATTTGTTTCATTTGGCTATAAAATATATAACAGGTCCACAAAAATATCAGAAACTAACTGCACTTCTAGAAATTAGCATGTGCTGTATCTACATATAGTCCATGACCCATAGCAAACTGTAATAAAACTGAGCTTTAATAAAAGTATTAGTTAGTATCATTCTCCAAATTGGAATTTGTCTTTGAGCAGTTATTCAGGCCTAACTGGAGTCTGTTACAAGCACCCTTTTGGGGTCGAACTCTGACATTAATAATTCTACAGTTGATGCTAAAGGCAAAAATTTTAGCACAAGAAGCTGTGTGTGCTAATGAAGCTTGGAGCTTACTAGAGGTTGATTTTAATATTTCTTTTGCTTTCTTACAAGTGAGACCAAAATTAAAGATGGATAGGCTTTTTAATTACTCGTTACTTAATTGCTGAGGCACATTTTAATTGCATGCTGAATTGCCTATAAAATATTAAATAAGGTAAATGTAGCACAATTTATACATATTAAGAAATATATATATATATATATATATATATAATTTTATTTTAATTTTCATTTTTGCTCCTGAATTTTTGCTGGGACTTGAAGAGCCTGAGTGAAATCTATTTTCTGATGTTGAAGTGATGCTTGTTGATATGGCTAGGAAGAGGGTACCAAAGCTCTAATTGAATTCTCTTGGTGTGATAAATAAACACGAGCCTATGTTTGTACATCACGTCCATTTCCCCTGCTGTGGTCCTAATCTTTCTTTTCTTCTACAGACAGGAAATAATGCTAATTTTCACCTTCAGGGAAAGGTTAGCCTGCCATTTCTCACGGTCATGCACGATGGCGCCTCCAGTGGGAGGTCTGCGTAATGGACTTGTCTCCTGGTACCTCTTGTCCTCTCCGCCCAGCTCTTCCTGTCAACACTGTGCAGTGTTTGTCAAAAACTTTTGGATTCTCATTCTGCCTGATGTCCTCACTGCAGCTGCTGAGGCCTGCTTTGACTGCCAGCTGAGGTGCAGCCAGCGTCGTGACTCATATGCTCTGGTAGCCCTTGTACCACCTGCCTGGGGCTGACAGGGATACAGACGGTGTGGCCTTGTGGTGCGACTACCTGTGGCCACAAATCTACAGTCATTCAGATGAATTAAATCGATTGCCACTTGCAGTCCAAGAAAGTAAGGTTCTAGAGTACCCGTCTCCCTGTTAGCTAAGTTGTGATGGTAGCTAAAGTTGGATGGATTTTATTTAAACCTAGTTTTGTTGAATCACAGGAAAAATAGTAAAAATAGGATTTTTAAAAAGTTTTTGTTTTAATGAATAAAACTATCTTAAATATTTGTCACGACTCACGTGGAGATTTAGTTTTGACTTTTTCGAAGGGACTATATGCTAAACGCGTGGACACACATTCTCTGTCTTAACTGTTCATTAAGTTTCCATTCCTCACTCTATATTTAAGAATCAGCTTTAGTCTTGAAACTGCTTTTGGGGAAGGCTGTGGATTCCACTTTGTATTTCTTATAGAGCTGAGCGAGTCCATGTGTGCTTACCTCCCAGTCGTCACTGCTTTTGAAAGGTGCAGAGATCAGTAAGCTTATCATATTGCTGATTGAGCGCTTCAGCTCAGTGGGCTTGAAATCTGGCTGCACAGGTAGGCAATCTGGTTATTTTCTAAAATAATCAGAGCAACAGGCAGGGAAACACTCGAAGCCGAGGCAGGAGGCGCACCATGAATTCGAGGCCAGCCTGGGGTACTTACTGAGTTCAAGGCCATCCTGCATTACAGAGTGAGACCCTGTCTCAACAAATAAAGAACAACAATGGAAAGTCCATAGACTCATAAACCTCCCTCCGAGCCCTGTTAGCACACCTCTGGGCTATTCTGGAGTAGATGCCTTTACACATGCACCTCATGTAATGTTAATGCTGGGTAAGTTTGGGAACGTATGTCTGGGTCAAGTGACGGACAGCGCAGTGGTTTCTTCAAACTTTCTAAATAACCTATATCCAGAAAACACTGAGATCATTCATACTCCATGATAAATTGCTCATAAAATAATTCTCTGGAAGTTTTACAATATAATTTGTCATATAATTTTAAGACAGAACTTTGGTTCCTTCATTGTGTTTTTGAATTTTCTTAGGCCTTAAATCAATACTAAATTAACAGGATATTTGTTCTCCAAATTTTATATGCCAATAAGCTTTATTTTTATGTTATACAAATTCTGATATTAAAAATTGTTTAAATTACCACTGACATCAACTAGAGACTGACTATAAGATGAAATGAATATAAATGGAGTTTTTCACAGTATTACGGATTAAACATAAGGCCTCAGTTACATCCCTCTAATTTTTTTTTAAACTTTGAAACAGGTCTCACTAGTGCTAAGTTGCTCATGCTGAGCTTGAATTTGGGATCCTCCTGCCTCACCCTGTGGGAGCGCTGGGATTATAGCCACAAACACCCGTCCTTGGTCACTAATGGATTTTAATGGTGTTAAATTATTCTGTCATGATAAGAGAAAGTGTAATTACTTTTTAGAAAGTGCATCATGCATCTCGTTGCCTCTAGTGCATTCTAGAGCTAGAAATATATCATATCCTGGTAGAAAACAGGCTGAAGTAAGGTGCAAATGCAGGGTACTTTAGCGGTCTGATGAAGCAGAATGCGTTGAGTTGCCTGATTCCAGCCAGGCTGGTCCTCATCCCCACAGCCTACACAATGGCCCAGAGCAATTTTCCTTGTAACTTTAATCCCGATCCTGAATGTAGTGCTTATTTTCAGACTTCAGGACAGAGTCCTCTTTCTCCCACATTCAGAACACCTTTGTATTTGTTTCTTAAGTATTAATTCTAACTTCTAGCATATTTAGCAAAAGAGTCAATTGTGTTATGACAAAGTTGAAAATATCTGGTACATAACGTAGTTCTTACACAGGGTGAGGTTATGTGGATGTGTGTTTTAGGGGCGTATTTCCATCAGAAAAGTAATGGGAAATGCATATGTTAAGGCTCCAACTTTGGGTCTGTTTATGTTTGAAGTTTTCATTTCAAAAAACATTTGAAGATCAGAGCTGAGCAAGATGGAAGAATTACCTCTTTAAAATCAGGTAATTCTTTAATCATCCAGCAAAAAAGTATGAAAACGAAGCATACAAAGTAAAGCCACATTAATATGCTGAGCTGTAAAAAGCTCAGGTCAACAACTTTGCACATTGCCAGTGTTATGTAAAATCCACTACTATTAAGGACTACTGGACTCTATTGGGAGATTCTGCTGAATTCAAGTACCTACAATATTTAAATGAAAATCAATACCCTTCTCTGACAAAACTAACCAAAAAAGTGGGATAGAAATGAATGACCCTTTTGTATCTGTATACTCAAAATAGTTAGGATAGATATACAGCTCTACTCTCTTAATTTAACGAATAGAGCGGTTTGTTATAATAGAGTTTGAGATAGGATATCATGTCTACATCCTGTACAGTGAATAACAATTAAGATAACAATATACAATATGTTAATTACTATAAATGTGCCAGTAATAGGTTGTGAAACTATCTCATTGATATTTGTTTCTCAATACAATTATTTTTTAAAAAATCAGGTAATTCTGTGTGTGGGGGGCTGCACTTCAGGATTCTGCTTTCTTATTTTGCAAATTCAAATGTCCCATTTTACTCTGTATGAACTATCCTTGCCTTTTATGCCAATCATGTGTGAAAAATCAGACAGCCACTTTAATTTTGCAGTTATTGACTAGTGTGGTGGGTTGCCAATGGGTGGTCAGCTTGTCACACCCATCTCAACTAAGCTAGCATGGTACTGGGCATGGGAGGCCCACCTGAGCATTGTTGCAGCACAAGAGGCAGAACTGGAGAAGAAGAGGAGAGGCTGTCAGGGAAGTTGTTTGGAGAAGCTGGGGGAGCTGGTGGAAGCCGCTGGTTCTCATAGGGTGTTCTGCTGGAAGACCTTGTCATGCTTGCTTTCTTGATAAGCTTGGTTGTCCTTGTTGGCTCAGACTCAGACCCTTGTTGCTGCTGAGAATGGCTACAGTTCATTTTGGGGAAGTTTTGGTACTCTCTTGAGCATCTCCTCCTGGTGCTAGAGGAGGAGGTATACTGCTCAGCCTCCTGGAGAAGCTTGTCATGTTGGCTTTTCTGGTGGGAACTTAACCTCCCTCCTTGCTGGAGGAGCTCTGGATCTCATTGTTGCTGAGGATGGCTGTGGTACTTTTCAGGGGAGCTCTGCTTCTTCCTTGAGTGTTGCTTCGTGACTCCAGTTCAGGTCCCTCAGCCTGCTAGCACTGATCCTTCATCCTGCGGTCAGACTCTCTAGCTTCCACCACTGACCTTTGGGTCTTCCCAGTGCAGATCCATGTAGCGGGGCTGCATGAGATATTGTTGTGGGCTCTAGGCCTCCAGTTAGACTTGTGGGAAGCACTGTTATGAGCTCTACGTTTTCAGCTGAACTCATGCAGGATATTAGGATCCAGGCCCTCAGCTGTATTTTTTGGTCGTTAGTGTATGGAGAGATTTTCTGCACTCTTAGTATATGATTCTTTGGGTGACTCATTATGGAGCAGTCTTATAGAATATGTTCCTGCATTGTATTGCTCCCTTGCAAAACCCCACACTACGACATCTAGTTATATTAAGTGCTACTCACTCAATGTGCAATATCTAAATAAACTCTGAGAACATTTGGAATTTAGCTCATTTTTCATGGATATTCTTTTTAATCTTTTATTAATCTACTTAAAATTTTTCCAGTAAAAATTCATTCCTGTTCAATAGGTTCCACTGCTTGATTTTATAACTGAGGTGTGCAGTCATCCCACTCCGGCATGAAGTGCTTTTGGTGTTCATTATGACCCCAAAGTGCGTGTATTTATAGGAGCCGCAAACCAGCACCCCAGTGATCATTCAGCAGGTTCCTGGAGTAGGCAAAGGGCATAACGGAAAAAGAGGTAAAGCTTGTAGATTGAAGCAGATCCTGCCTCCCCTCAGTACCCAGAGGGAAGAGCTGATAACCCAGGCCTGTGACACTTCTACCCCTGCCAAGACGAGGCATTCAGCTAAGTCCAGGTCAGTCATAGCTGATAACATCCTGCAGGTGTCCTACTTGTGGTCCTTCTCACAGTCTACTGGGTGGGTGGAATATCTCAGGATTTCATGGTGCCAGCAACAAAGTGAAAGGTCTTTGGATCCTGTCCTCTCTTTCCAACACCATAAAGTCTTTCTTGAGTTTCCAGCTTTTGTCTTTTATTCTTTTATTCTCCCTAACAATTCCCAATAAGGATTTCTACAAGGAAATTTTTTATAGAGATTTTTAGACAAGAGCCTAAGCAGCCAAAAAAGATTTATCTTCTGTAGAGTAGGTTTCAGTGTTAGAAAGATGGTGCCAGATCTTGTGAGAAAATTTCACTGAGGATAAGTAATATCTGCGCCTGAGGATTAGTCAGTTGGGCATTCCGGCTATCAGCCACCTTGATAACTATAGCCAAAAAGAAAAAGACAAGAAGTGGGAGCAAGTTAGATTTTTATAACAAAATAAGTGTTTGATACCTTGCAGCATTCAAAGAAAGAATACGGAGAGCAATGAAAATTAACTGAAGAGTCGGCATAACACAATACAAAGAAAATTACCAAAATAAGTAAATTATCATAACTTGCTACAAATGCCCCTTCAGTTTATTGTAATCCACTACAGTCAGTCCCATTCCAATAATAATAATTATTTTTTTGTAGTGGACTCAAACTCAGGACCTTGTGCTATGTTGCTGAGGTATATACCCAGCCACAAACAATTATTTAATTGAATGTTTTCCTTACAAAATTCTTGGGATTTAATATCATTATAAAGATGAGCATAACAAAATAATTTGATCTAACATCAGAAAATTGCTACCAGTAGCTATTGACACCTGTCTTTTTTGCCCTGTGGTAGTGCTCTTTCTATTATGTCACACTAGAAATGATACAGTACTATTCAGCAGCCTAATATGACACTTAGTGTTACTCTCTGAGTCTTCCTCTATACGTGTATGTACACATGAAAATGTGACATGGCCTATCTTGTTATTGTTTGCACAACATAATGGATGTGTCACACTCTCTGGGACAGATGGATTGACCTTACTCCTGCTCCAGGTTCCCTTGCTCTGAAGGAATGGTTAGGAGCTCTAAATCATGTGCATTCTCCCAAACCAAAGCATTGCTGATGTTGTGGACTGCGTAGCTCTTTGCTGTGGGGACCTGCTGTACTTCTATAGCAGTCTCAGCAGCATCTGTGGTGTTAATCTGCTAGACACCCACACATAGTGCTACCTAGTGGGAAGATCCAAAATGTCTCCAGAGTTGTTGCCAACTATCTGCAGAGTAAAACTGGCCCACTAGAGAACCACTGTTCAAAACTCATGGAAGAAACTATCAAAATATGTAACCGTTCAGTCAGTTTTTTCTCTGCATATTAGGAATTATAAGCTATGTATAGCTTAGACATTGTCTTAGTCAGAATGAGGCAGATTCATGGCGTGATAACAATGCCCAAACTGCCTTCCATGACAAGCTGTTCTTCAGTGCAGCTGCTGTCCCTAAGGTAGTGTGCCATTTTGGGTGGCTTCAGTCAGTTTTCTGGATGCTCAGCACCCACAGGTGCCTTTGCTGTCATTACAGCAGGGTAAGAGCATCGAGAGTCGTGCATGCAGTATTAAATACACTTCCCAGGAATGGCACGTGTTACCTCAGCTCACATGTTAGTGAGCAAAGCGTGGTTGACTGGCCACGTCTACCTGAAGCAGAGGGGATGTTTAGTTCTCTGTTCCTGGAAAGGGGAACTGGTATGCGCCAGTGATGTGCACCAGAGTTATCTAATACTCTTGTCTGGATGCCCTCTAATGACCCAAATTAAACATGCTAGGGGGCATGAGTCAAGTGACCTTTCAAATGTAGTATTTAGCCATTGGTTCTGGGGCGAATAAATACATGTGACATAGTAAGTGAAACAGGTGATACATGTTACTTGCAATAAATTATAATAATATGCTTCAAATTTAAATAGTGCAAAATATTTACTTTTTTGTGATTTTACATGCCTTTGTCTTTCATTTAAAGGGTATCATATCTACCTAGATTTTGTGTGTTTTTAAATATCCGCCATTAAAATTTCTTTGATCTTTTTGGTTAAGTGTATTCCTGTGTGCTTTAGAATGTATTGGTATTTTTGAATAGGATTTCCCCCTACTCCATTTCTTCCTGATGACTACTACTAGTAAAATAAAATACTGGTGTTTGCATATTTCTCCCCATGTAGGTGTCTTGATTGGACTAATTTAAGTATTCCACATAACTCGAGTACTGTACTCAGATTGCTTAGTGAAGTAGTTCTCATGCCCCAGGTCCTGAGCCAGTGCTCAGTCTCCTGAGACCTTGTTAGAAATCTTGATACTTGAACTCAACTGAGACCTACTGAGCCAGGGACTCTGTGTGTGGGGCTGTGTGTTAGGAATGCTGGGTATAAAATCATTCTTGAAAGAGTGACGACATTTTTTTTTTTTCTTACTGGTGGTAGCATTACCATTCCTCTTCTTACCTAGCATCAGATGAAACATAAAGAACAATATTAGGTGCAAAAGGAATTAATCTTGATTTGGATCTTATGTAAGATAATTTTTTTGTTGTTGTTGTTGTTGTTTCTGCTCTGGAATATTTGAAAGTCCTTATACTATATGAAGTTTTTATATGTAGAGTTTTAAGTAAGAATAACTGCTGTATTTAGCAAATGTCCTTCAGAATTTATTGAGATAATTACAGGAGCTTTCACCTGTAATTTGCTAGCATTTGAAATGTGTTCATAGGTTTTGTGCATTTTATGGCCTCATGGAATAAATACAACTTGGTGAACTTACTACAATATGCTGCCAGATTGGATTTCCTAGTTGGATGCCTAGTGTTCCTGGCATCCTAGCTAATTGAATTATTTGTTTTCCCCAAGCCAGCAATACCAATGTTCTTTACTTCAGTAATAGTGAAGGTCCTTATATCCCTAAAATCCAGCTTTTCTTGTGCTGGATTGACATGCTAATTGTATTTTAATACTGTATGCGTTATGCAGTTCCTTAGACTTCAAATCTGAACAAGAATCCTAACTCACCCCCTCTGTTCTCATTAGAATTCTACCTAATATCTGGCTGGGCAGCTGCCCTCGCCAAGTGGAACACGTGACCATCAAACTGAAGCACGAACTGGGGATTACAGCGGTCATGAACTTCCAGACCGAAGGGGATATTGTCCAGAATTCTTCAGGCTGTAACCGCTACCCTGAACCCATGACGCCAGACACTATGATCAGATTGTATAAAGAGGAAGGCTTGGTCTATATCTGGATGCCCACTCCAGACATGAGCACAGAAGGTAAGATCAGGAGTGACGCTATGGCCCTAGACGAATGTTTCAGAGAAACATTGCTGCCTATCTATAATCGAATGTCTTAAGTACAAGTGGGGGAAACAATTAATGTACAGCGTTGGGCTTAATGGATTTAATAATATATGTCTTATGACACTTGAGCTCAGATTTTGTTTAATATGATTAATTTGTTTATCAAATGTACATTGATTGTGTAAGTGGCGCTATACTGTGGCTGGTGACACAATGGTAAAGACGGACAATACAACTATCCTCATGAAGCTTACGGTCCTAAAGGGATAGAGAACATTAATAAAATAAGCAAACAAATTTAAGCCCATGATGAGTTTTTTGTTAGATGCAGAAATACTGCTAGGAGAGCATGGGCAGATAATCCAGGAAGGTTTTCCCAGGAAGTAATGTTTGCACTAAGGTCTGAGTGTGCACTGGGCGAGGTAGGAGACCTCTCCCAAGCAGGAGCGGCTTAGCAGACTCCTGGGGCAGGAGAGGTGTGAGGTGCTGCAGGAACTTGAAGAGGAAGTGGGCGCAGCTCCGAGAAGCAGCGCGGAGCTCAGGGAAGAGCACTCCCAGGATTTTTGCTGCTGTTAGGCCTCCACGCAGTCCGCAGGCAGTGACGGATTGCCCAGATGTGGCTTTTGTGTCCCGCAGCACTTGGATTGCAGTGTGGAGAGTGAACAGGAGATGGTCTACGGGCGTAGCGTGGGGTCCCCTGCGGAAGCGAGTGCCCCAGCCAGTGCGGGAACCCATGTGGGAGGTGGCACAGAGACAGCAGCTTGGCTTGTGGGTGCCAGGGACGTGCAAGTCCTCCCCACCGAGCGGGAGTTTGTGGAAAGGGAATCATGTGAGCTGGTACTACTAAGAAAGCAGAGGCATGGCATGGCTTTGAGCTGATGGCAAGAGGCAGCAAGACCACTTTGAAAGTAATTACAGTGCGCAGAGGAGTGGATGCGGGGGGCACATGTCTGGGGGGGTCATGGCTTAGGAAGGAGCCCGGGAAGGCTGCGGGAATGCTGTGGCTTTGACAGAGAGACGTGGAGGGAGGAAAGGCATAGTAGGGGGAACACACATAACAGACCACGGCACAGAGGCATGGGATTTAAGGGGAATGATCTGTATCTCAGGTTGCCTATTTGGAATAGTGTAACATCCTGATAGGCTGTTGAAAGGAATGGAGGTAACAATGATCTACAGCTGAGAAAACCACGTTGTACTAACAGTCTATCAACAGGGGGCAGCAGAGAGCCGTGAAACGGGCACAGGCTGTGGGCATTTAGAAACTTGCTGTTCTGGGGGAAATAAGGAAGGCTCGCTTAGCCGTGGCACCCGAGTGTCAGCACTCTTCTCCATAATGTATATTATGCATCAGACACTCCTAAGCAATTTAAGTGCATTAACTCATTTAATTCTCCCAGAAAGACCGGGCAGTTACTGTAGTTAGCTCTAGTTTGCGGAGTAAGAAATTAAGATACAAGATGTTAAGTAACCCGATCAGGTCATAGAACTAGAAAGAACAGCCTGGGTCGCAGGGCTGGCAGCCTGACCCGCAACACTGCTTCCTGAGCCAGATGATGAAGCTGCTGTCTGCAATCTCACGCCCACTCTTCGTGCAGATTCTGTACTCTGACGTTATTTCAATCCTTCAGGTTGACGATCAGCTGGGGCTATTCAGAGCCATGAGTTGTAGGGACGATAGCGAATCTCCCTCACAGCCAGTGGTCCACAAGAGAACTTGAGGGCCATCGGGAACATTTCGGGTCACTCTGGTGCTTTGCATTGACCTCCTGGTCATCTAGGCCCCTCCCCCTCTGTACATCTGTCTGAACTGTCCCTGAGGTTGGGGTCTAATTTTTTATTAGTGAAGTTAGGGAGAGTTATTGACAGTTTGGTTATTACTCTTGGTACTTTGGTCCAAGAAAGCCTCATTTATGCTTAAGAGCACTGTCCTTTTTCAAAAATTAAAAAAAAAAAAAAATCGAAAGCAGCAACAGAAACTCCGGACTTTATTTGCACGGAAGAACATTGGCTAAATACTTAACCTGCTGTTTGTTTCTCTGGTTTCAAACCAGAGAGAATTATTAGGTGAGCGTGGCTGAGTTTTCCTGGAAGCATGTTGATTTTAGCTGCTTTGATTCTACTTTGGTAGCTTGTACCCATCAGCGTCACATCGGAGACAGGCTGGGAGAATCTCATCTCATGCCCTGAGTACCTGAAGCCTTGCTAATAAGTAATTTGCTTGATAGTTTAGCAGTCTATAAATGCCCAAGAGAAAGGATCCCCAGGAACCCATTATAGTTGCTCTCCAAGCTCTTTTGTTTTTAATTATTTAATTATTTGGTACAGGGTTTCACTGTGCAGCTCAGGCTCATAGTGATCCTCCTGTCTCAGCCTCTCCAAGTGCTGGGATTTCAGATGAGTGCCGCCACACCTGGTTTCGATGGTCAGTGCAGCATGTGGTGCCAGAGATTGAACCCGGGTCCTTGCACTGCCAGGCAGGTGCGTAGACCACTGAGATCTCTCTCCAACCCTCCCCCCTTTTTTTTTTGGTACTGGGGATTGAACTCAGGCCCTGTGCTTGCCAGACAGTCGCTTATGCCACTGATCTACCACCCCGGCACTCCAAGCTCTTTTGGGTTCCCCTAACAGTGCAGCAGGGGCAGAGGCAGTACTGCAGCCTGGATGACTGCAAAATGACAGCTCCCACTTGAGACAGAGAAACCATAAGACTATGATAAAGGATTCTTTTGGTTTCACCTAATGTGGAGGAGTATTCAGTTAACCATTCCTGAGTGACAGGTGAACTTTTTACCAGTAGATAAATCTGTGTGGTTCACAGTGATAGCATAGTGAGTATATAGATTAACCTAGCTGAATATTTTTGGAATTCTAGAAGAAAAAAAAAATCCATTTGGTAATTCGTTGAGCCACAGCATGATGCTGTCAGATAAAATCTGAGAAAGGAGATAGTCTTTTTGGTGTGACTGCCACCGCTGTTTGTCACAGACCTGTTACAATCAACTGTGCTATCGATTCTTACTCTTGTACATTTTGTCACCTACAGAGAGGTGGTTTAGATTTTTTATATTTTTCTTTCTTTCTTTAAAGTTTGGTTTGTCTCTTCCCCCGAGAAATGAAAGTCTCCCAAATCTAGCACTCACTTGAGCAAAATGAACCAAATGTGTTCATACAAACCTCCCTCACATGGAAAGGGTTCAGGCTGAGCTTGGCCCTCTGATCAGGCAGTGCCACATAAGGCAGATGGTCTACCCTTGGCTCCCCACAAGCGCAAGCCCCTCCTGGAGGCCTTAGCCACCCTCTGTTGGCACAGTCTCAGTTCTCTTCTGTTACTCAGTGGACTGAATTAAGCATTTTCACTGTTAAAGATCCCCATCTTGGAGCCCGAATATCTAGGATTGAGGCTTGTCATTACTGAGTGACATGTGACATTGGCACGCTAGTACCTGCATCAGAAATACGGGGATAGTAATTTTATTTTACTGGTTTATAACAATAGAATGAGACACTTGATATTAAAAGACTGAAAAATTACAAAGTTGGTGCTAGAAGATTAGTCCCAAGTTTTTATGAATCTATCTAATGATTTTGTAGGTAAAATGAACCTTCTCTGTAGTATGCTCCAAAGATGGAAAAGAATATATACCAAAATAAAACACATTCTGTCCCTAGAGTAAGACAAAAGGTAGGGTGGGGTGGAAAGGCTGAAAGTTGTGCCATGAATCATTTTTTCCATTGTCATCCTTGGATACCTGTAAGGACTTGTGACTTCTCCCCAGCCTCAGGCCCTAAGGCCTCAGCTTGCTCCAAATTAACTGCCAAAATGCTTTATCGTGTCTTCTCATGACCTTGACATGATCGTGTGTACTTTCAGGGTGCTTCTAGTCATTCCAGAGTTGGATCCACCTGGAGCAAGTGTGGACCACAAGTTAGAGCGGGGGAGGGGGAGGGGGAGGCAAGCAGTGTCTCAGACCCAATGTGGGGTATTGTTTTGCAATTGTTTTGGTTTTATCTATGCACATAATGGTTGCTTATTGAGCATCTACTGAGATTCAAGGCTTGTTTTAAATTCCAAAGTGAGAAACACAGATGGTAGAATGTTTTGTTTGACCTACATAGGTTTTAGTTTTTTAATGTAGTTGCCAGGATTTAAAATGTAGACTGTTTTACATAAAAAGATCTGGATTTTAGCTATATCTTAAGGTATTGCTGTTTTTAAGAGTAGAAACTTCATATCAGTTAAAGTTACGTGTGGAACCTAGATATAGCAAACTTAGAATTTAGCTGCTCTGGTTGAAATCCACCCTACCAGCAAGGCATTTCATGGTGATCCCTGACTGGGGTCTTCCTCTTGTTCCTTGGTGGGTTATATATTAGCTCAAGCTCCATACATGGGTTCAAAAGCCAGCTGTGGGCCTCTTGGGTGCAGAGAGCTCTTTTAAGATAAGGGAAGAGGTGCTGTAGCTCAGGGAGGATGTGACTGTCACCCAGGAGTAGGAACAGCAGCGTGAGCAGGTAAGTAGGCACAGGGGGACGGATGCCAAGTTCAGACCAACAAACCGGAGCATGGAAAGATCCAGCAACCAGGGAGGTCAGGGAAGGACCGCGGTACAGTGGTCAAATCAGAGGTGCCGCATGACAGCAGCTGAGTTTCAGTGGATTCTCAGGGAATGACTGCGGGCAACCCTGTTTGCCTCACTTCACATAAAAATTGAGGACAAACATAGTACTGATCTCATAGTTGCTAAAGAGTGAATACAAATGAGCCTTTTCATGCAGAATGCTTAGAACAGCAAGTGGGATGTTATTCGGAATGTTTATTCTCGGTGAATGTTACTTGTCATCAGTCAAAGCAGGATACAGCCACTAGAGGTCAAAATAAAGAAGGGTCCAGCTGAGGCCAGGCTGGCATGAGTAGATGCCCAGTGGTGGCTTCTGTTTTTCTCTCTCTTCCTCATTATTTATTTTTTATGCAGCTTAAGTATTTAATGATCCTCAGGTGGGATGGTTGAGTGGCTCTGGGCAAAGGTCGCTGGTGGCTGGAGCGTGAAGCCGGAGCCTGTGTGTGAGGTCCTGCCTTTTGGAGGAACACATCTGCAATCAGGGCGTCTCAGGTCACATGCAGCATTTCCCTTTTTAACTTGCGAAGCATAAGCATGACTCTTACATAACCTGTTACAGATAAGAAGAGAGGGGAAGGGAAGGCAGTAGGTCATTTGGGCTGTCTAGCGCAGACCTGTCCTCGGGGACCTTCTGCCCGGAGAGCCATGGAGAAGAGCTCCTGCCGGGTCCGTCGAAGGTGCTGCGTACGGCGAGCACCAGCAGTGGGATTCTGAGTCCTGCAGCTCCTACTGCCAGTGACCACCATGTCTTATTCTTAGCATGGACATTTGATGAAAGCCTACATTAAGAACATTCTTATTTACTTCCTGCCAATGTACCTGGTATCTGGAGAGGCAGCCTTGGCAGGCAGCTTGTCAGCGATGCTAGTGATTGCAGAGCAGGATAAAGCCATGCATCGCAGGGCTGTCAGTGGGATTCTCTTCCCACCCAGAGTCTCTGGAGCACAGCTGTCACACTGATGTGTAGGCAGAGGCCCTACGATCGAACAGGCGGCGCCTCTCTCTGTAGACCAGCCAGCCACATGTACCTTTGGAGCTTTTGCCTCCTCTGGCCCCCGATGCAAATTTGGATCCAATAGGAAGTGCTGCCCTAGACTGTTGCGAGGCTCCTCACCAGCCCATCTGATGTGCTCTGTACCCTGTTGCATCTGCAGGATATCTTGTACCTTAGGAGGGCACCGTGAGCAAGGCCAGCTCACCCAGCTGTAACCTCAGAACACCCAGATGTACACACGTAGATGAATTAAAATTCATGGCTCAGTTTGGACATGAGACATCAAGATACACATGGGAGCTGATGTGTCCCTAAATTAGATGTCCTCAGGACCAGGCAGAGAGTATGGCAGTAAGGCAGTAGGCACCAGGGAGACAGTAACAGAGAGGTATGAGGAGTGTGTTCCACTTAAATGCATTTGTGTAGAAAGCCATTCCTAAACTGCCGGGTGGCACCTGTAGCTTTAGATGTCTTCATGAGAGGGATACACAGAGCATAATCAGGAAGACTGGAGTGTCTCCCTGGTGTCCTTGCAGCCTCTCTGTACCTGCCTCAGAGCCCTGTGAGTGCAAAGCCGGGTAGATGGTGACTGAGGTGGGTTCCTTGGTCACTCTCCCTTCCACGGCGCTGATACCTGATTCTAGTGCATTGTCTTGGCTCTTTGGGGACACTCGCATTTTAACAGAGCAGTTAAAGAAAGGAGGTATAATTACTAGTTACTAGTTACTAGAATGGCTCCCCTGAGAGAATTCCAGGCCTCCTGAAGGTCTGTGGGTGAGATCCTTCATCATCCAAGGAGACGGCACAGAAAACCACAGTTGCTGGAAGGTATTTCTCTGCCATTGGCCCCTCTGTGGAGGACAGAGACTATCTAGGGAATGCCAAGGCGTAAGTATGTAGTTCTAATCTAGGCTTTGGATAGTTTTCCTTTCATTCCCTTCAGAAGTTGTTTATAATGATCATCTCCACCCTCCAACCAACCAAATAATCTTAGCTCACTATCTTTACAGTGAGGCTCGGGAGCCAAACAAGCACTGTAGCACAAGGATGACTGTGGCGTGTTCTTCCCAGTCTTGCCAGGGCATAGCATGTCCCCTCTAGGAGGAGAAGTCATCTGGATAATCTTATAATTAAACTAGTAGTCAGAAACTGGTGATAACTGTAGTCACAGTTGCCTACAAAGATGGAAATTTAACCACTTTCATTGCTCACTGTGGTGGGGTGGAAGAAATGAGGGATCAGGTATCCCATGCATCAATGCTAAGCTAGCCATTCTGGTAGGCAAATAAAAATTAGCATATTAGATGAATGTCCATTTTGTATCTGTGTATTCAAAGTGTTTAGGATAGATATATAGTTACATT